>JAYJMG010173697.1:0-11872 GCA_036873935.1 Stomotoca atra
AAGTTTGATATAATTTTGATAAAGTCATTCATTACACACTAATGAAAAGTGAAAATATGGTTGAAGAACAAAAACAAGGAGAAGAACAATATATTTTCAATAACATTGGAGATAAAGTAGATCCATTAGATTAAAGGTCAATATCGTTATCAAAATGTGGAGGAGTTTATTAGATTTTTTTCGCACCAATGGTAGTACCTATCTTTCTGATATGTGGACGACGAGAAGAAAAGGCCATTGTATCGTTGAAATTTCACGGCGCCGAACCATTTCCCAATTCACTGAATGTAAGCTTGAGTGCACCATGCTCCGTTTTTGAAAACATTGCGGATTGTGTCGTCCATGTCTTTGCTTTCTCAAATTAACACATGCACAGATTTTTGAAAGCTTTATTTTCATGGCTGGACTTAAGTAATGCATATGAAGATCATAAACGAGAGGTTTCGCCAACATATGATGCATTACATTTTAATTTCGGACATGTATAATGATATACCAGATCGTGTTTGTGGCTGTTTGTTGATTTGCCCTTTAAAGAGAACATTGACGACAGTTTTAAGCTGTTGAAAATAACTCGTGGTTTTATATTTGTTGGGTTGATGTCGTTTCAAAGTATCATTATACTTCTTCATTATAAACTCGGTTTTTTTACCTTTATATGGTTGAACAAGCGTAGCATTATCTTTCATTGACGCCACCAGGAGGTACTTCTGGAACAGCATGGTTATCATTCTAATGTTTTCTTTTAATTTCAGCCGTGACTCAAGGTTACTTAGGTATCCATTTATTTTATATTATTTTACAAATGTTTATCCAGGATAGCCACTTCAAAGCCTGTTGGCTGTATTATCAATGAGGGTTCTGCAACCGAGGTCCTAATCGTCTTTAAAGTTCCCATTTGAGCTACAAAGTTCACTCCGCTCGACTAGACAACCCGGCTTAATTTCCCGTCGGTGAGGATCCCACAAACGGGTTCGAACTCACATCCTTTGGAAGAATAGGCTCCTAATAGCTAGATTACAGATGCACGCTGACATATCCGCCAATATAATGTTGTAAATACTTCGTATAAGTGGTCCAGTTCTACTTTTGACTTTCTTTTGCATCGTTGAAAAAATAGTGAGATCTCTTTTTATTAGTGTACCGGTCTTCCAAGATGCCGGTGCGAAGGATTTCCAATACGTGTTAACATCGAACGAGGTTGCTTGGCGGAACACGGCTCGAATTCGCCACTTGGGAGTTTTCAAAGAGATACAGTGAACTCTCTGTAACTCGACTCTCTATAATTAGATCACCTCCATAGTTCGAACAAATCCATTACCACCCTGAAAATTCTCTGTGAATGGCCAACTTTTCGTAATTCGAACACTCCATAGTTCGAACGATTTTCTTATGTTCCTTGGAGTTCGAATTCAGAAAGTTAGTTTTCATGTCAGATGAAGATGAATTTAATGTTGTTAACGTGCTTTCTATTTCCTCTGATTTCACAAACGCAATTGTGTCACCAACATATCTTCTACATATCAATGTGAAGATAACTATTAGCAAACACTGGGCCTAATGGTGATCCTACCGCTGCTACTTCACCATTTTGGATGTACAGCTTTCCATTACATGTGAAGTGTACGTTTGTAATGTTTGGTAAATACAGCAGTTTCTTCATATCTTCGTTCAGGATTTTCGTATAGCCATAGACATCGTAGATTTTCTTTGAAATAATGTCAATTGAAATGTCCAACGGAACGTTCGTAAATAAACTTTCTACATCAAAAGATAAGAGTGGGGCTATCAGGAACTTTTGCTGTTTTATGAAATTTATGAATTTATTTGCTCTGTCAATGGTTTATTTTGAATTAGCTAGTGGAGACAATAGTTCAGCAAAATACTTCGATGTTTGATAGGTAGCTGTTCCTATATAATCGATATTTTTGTTTCACTAACAATGGTTTCTTGACTGGTCTAGTTTTTTGTTTTGTTTCCTTTTTCTCTGTAAAGCCGTAATATTTTTACTTTTTGGTGATAATATATAACATTGCGCTGCTGTAGAATAATAATAATACACAAAAAAATGAAAAAAGTTGATCTGCCTCCATTTTTTGCTGACACAACAGAATAAGATGAATCATGAGTAAAGCTTGTTTGAATTTTTTTAGAGTGGTTTGTAAGTAAATGTCAAAAGCACGCACAATTTTTGACAAGTGGCAACATCTTAAAATGGTGTTTTGAAGAGTGGAAAAATATTTACTCCTCACCAGCGCAATGATTTAAGCTATCACTTGACCTCGTTTGGTTGGCATTAGCCAATTATTTTAGCTTTTATACCAGCAAGTGTTTGTCAGCACTTGCTTCCTGTTCGTAACATCACCAAAAGGTAACAATTACGGCTTTAACAACTGGAGGAAAAAAACACAAAAAATTGATTTTCTTCTAAACGAAAGAAGATTTTTGAAAAATTCCAACGGATTGTAGATGTGAAGCATGTACCTTTTATCTGAACTCAATTTGTAAAATCAAACCCTAGTCCTTTTAAGCAACAGCGAGGCTCAGCTCAAAATTAGCCTTGCTTATATGTATACACATATATAAAAAGAACAACTACCTTATACCATGCAATTAACACTTTGTACTAATTAACACGGATTATAAAAAAGGGTGTTGATTAAATCTACGTTAATTTGTGTTTCGCCCTAATTTATCATGCGTTATTTTAATGTATGTTAAAAAAAAGTTAGTGGAACTCTTGTCTCTTAATTTTTTAGGTCAAAAAATATGATTCGCAGTAAAAATTTTGTTAACTTATTAATTATAACAATTCTATAATATCGTCATCATCACCATCATCATCATGTTCTCATCCTGATCACTTTGATC
Source organism: Stomotoca atra (assembly GCA_036873935.1). Taxonomy (NCBI): domain Eukaryota; kingdom Metazoa; phylum Cnidaria; class Hydrozoa; order Anthoathecata; family Pandeidae; genus Stomotoca; species Stomotoca atra. The sequence continues at coordinate 2,872 of JAYJMG010173697.1, forward strand.
TACTTCGAGTACTTCATCGAAGTAGTTGCCGCCTGCAACTGGGTACGCTTGGATATACGCTTATCCACTTTTAAACCGTATCATGCTAAAATAATGTGCTGTTTATATGACCATCTACGATCCGACAGTGTTAGAAATCATTAAGGCTGGATGGAAAGCAGCTGGTATCAGAGGTGCTGCCCGAGAAACCGTATTTAACTTTGAACTCAATTCGCTTATATATAAACATTTGATTTCGTATTTACGTATTTCATTTCTAGACGATATAAACCAAACTAAAATTACCATCAACGTTTTCTTATTCTTTAGCCTTTAATCAAATATCAAATAAACCTCGCGCAAAAAAACCAACTAATTTCTCGATCCGCGTTTATTAATACACACTTTAGAAACCTAGTTTGCTATCCGTGTTAATTAATATCCGCGTAAATTTGAGGGTTGTTAAAATAACGTTAGTGTTAATTTCATGAATAAGGTATGCTATGGATTAAATCTAATTTTTCTCAGCATTGTTATGAAATGAAGTATGTTTAAACCCTTAGTAAATAAGTACATCAAAGTTTAATCAAATTGTGAAAAATGAAAAATTTAACTGAAAATTACTACACGGTGTTTCATGCTAGTGCAATTTTTCAAGTAATTACTTTAAAAATTGCACTAGCATGAAACACCGTGTAGTAATTTTCAGTTAAATATTTCATTTTTCACAATTTGATTTGATTTCAAATATAAATCATTATTCTTCTTCTTCTTCTTCTATATTTCACTATGAATTAAAATGATACATCTGATTTATGAATAACTCAAAATAGTGAAACTATGAAATAAATTATTATAAAAACAAAAACATTTCAGCCCAAGCAAACGAACATACGATTTAACAAAACAACAGAGCAAAAATATTGAAACTGTTTTGGCCAACCAAGCAAAAAAAAAAGAAAGTTATCGGACTTGAACGAATTGTAGGAGAGTACAGCCCGAACCGAAATTAAAAATATATATATATATGACAAAAGTTGCAGCGTAGGGCCAGAGTGCCCTTCTACAACAGGCGGCTAACAGAATTTTCAATTAATATACAATCTGTCTTGTAGCGTCTGAATGGAGTGCGTGAGCCTCTGAGACAAAGTGCGGTTAAACAATAAATAACTCAAAACGCGGCTGCGCATGGTACTGGCATAACAGCCACTCTCGGCTGCGCATTGTGCTTATAACATGCCACCCTCGGCTGCGCTTTGTGATTATAACATGCCACACGCGACCGCAGGTTAGAATTATAATACTGATACAAGTGTCTCATTTTATATTATTTTAGCGATGAAGCACTTATTTCTTGAGGCAACACATAATCGAATAAAATGTTTCTTCAATATTTTGGCCAACTAAACGATTTTTTTTTTCTTTCTTTTTTTTTTCTTCACACTGAGTTGGATTTTGTGAGAGAATTGCAGTACAATTTACTGACGAAATGGTTTAAAATTTTACCTTCTGTATTTGGGATGTTAGTGAGAGATTTGGTGAGTCAGTTTACACTGGGCCATGTCTTATACAAAATATATTTTTTAAACTTTGAAATAAGAGCCTTCCTCGTTTAAGCGCGCTCCAATAATAAATATAATAAATATTTTTCCTAAACACCCGACCCTTTTTTTATTATCATTATTATTATTAGAGAAAATAATGTAGGGCTTTTTCCGCCATCAATTCGATTATACTATTTATTTTCGTGTTTTATTATTATTTCGATTTATTTCTATCTTTTTATTCACTAATTTATATATTCATTTAGTTATTTAATTTCATTCTCATCTAAAACTAAAAGCACGAATTGCCAATAAGAAAAAGACACTTTAAAAAATGTCAAACTTCAAGTCAAAAAACAGTTTCAATCAATTTATTTGCTCACGAAGATGAAGGCCTTTTAGTTGAACCCTAGTTCGAGGTGATGAAAGCTTGTGAATTATTAATTTCTTACTCCGACCACTTCCATTATAATGAGGAATAATCACGATAAATAAAAAGTGCGTGGGTAAATAGTTTTCATTGTCAGTTGCTATGCGCAATCAGCAATCGATGACGTTACAATTGCCATTTAAATAAACTGTGTTAAGTTCAATTAAATCAGTTGGAGCCGACCCTCGGAAAAGAGAGGACATAACGCTTATCGCAAATAGTTGCATAGTTAATTATTCTATTGTTTAGAAACATAACCACTACTACGGTCAGAGCGATATAAACGGTATTCCCTCTTCATTGACAACGTAAGCATCAGAAAGAACCACTCATGGAGCACTGGTTGTGCTGCAGACCACACCTCTATATGGAAGAGTATGAACCGGACCATAAGAAGCCACATGTATGCTATGAAACAAAGAGGAATTCTCCCGACATTCAAAGACAAAATTCGATATTTCTGAAAAGAGTTCCTGTAATACAAACTGCAAAACGTCCAAACGACAGCCGAACCACCCACGACAACGCTACGCTTCCAGTGAAAAATATCGGCTTACCCAAAGACAGATCAGTTTCACCAATCTTTCCACTATATCAGCCGACCTCGCAAGCTTTTGGAAATCAGTTGGTGTTGAGCGACAGATTTAAAAAGGAAAAAGTGTCAATCATTTTCGACGAGAATCAAGAAAAAGAAAAGAAACGCTCACAATACTCTACAGATGTGATAACGGAACTGCGAGCGTGGTCGCCGCCAAACCATTACCCTGAGGTAAACATCTACGAACGACAGCTCATCCAATCGATCCTCAGCGCCCAAAGAAATAACATGGAAACTCTACACTATCCAGGTAGGAACATTTAGTGTGTCGTATTTGCGTCAAGCATGTGTTAAACCTTCCATGCGGCAGTGAAAATATAGCAAGTTTCACATCCTTCATATGCATTCCCCCATTCATATCACATTTTGATTGTATGCAAAAAAAATCAGGAATTTAAAAATTATGATTGCTTAAAACATAAAACTTCGAAAATACAAACTATACTTTTTAGTGACATATTGTGAAATGTGTATTGACAGATAATTAGTGTGATCACAGAAACACAGGAAATGTAGAATAAGATAATAGATCCATAGAGGATATAAAACTAAATCTTGCATGCGCCATTTTTCAAAATCAGCTCAAAACATCCTGCCAATTTCGTTGATGCAAAACATCAGCCTCATTTGAAAATTTACCTAATGAAAGTTTAACCTAAATAACGATGTATAACTTCAGAGAAAATATCATTTTTACGGAGTAGAACTTTCAGTTTAACATCTTCAGGATCAATTAATAGATTAATAAATAAATAAATTAAATAAATCGAAAATTTCTTTTACAAAAATACAAGAAAAAGAGCAAACTTTAATACAATATTAACTGTTTTTCCGGTCTGTACCGAGAAATATTGCCCGCGAGGTCGATACGATAACCAGCGCTACTTTCCGCTTTTCAGGTCTGGTCTTTCTAAAAGCAGGAAAAGGCGCTGACAAGAATACTATTTTTAACTGATAGAAAATGCTGAGAAAATTCTACATGAATTTTACGTGAATAGAAATAAAACTATGGCTTCCTGCTGCTAGCTTAAATTTGCTCTTTTGTATGAATGAAAGCGTTAATTTAACGGTCATATAATTCAAGTATGAATTAAATAAATAAAAGGTCAGCTGAATTCGAGCCTCTTAAAGGGATTCCTGCGTGCAAAATGATGTTAGGATATTTGATAGAGCTTGAAAATTGATGAAAGAAACTTTTTAAATTTTTGAAAAAGCTCTTTTCGTTCTCAATATATCACATTTTCCCTCTAAAAAGCGACGAAAGAATAAATCGAAAACTTTCCTGCTATTTTCTGTTGGTGTTTTTGTGGCGTGTGGTGAGAGTTTTCTTTTAATTTTTACGCAGTTGTCCAGATTAGATTTGTATATGTGTACATTTTTTTTGTCTATTGCTAGACACATATTGAAATGCTCTCACGATTGTATGAGAGAAGCGTTTATTTTGAAACCTCTGGATCGTTTCTGCCTATCTAAATACGAGTCAACCAAAAATAATCAAAAAATAGAGAAATAATGTAAAATAATGTAAAATAAAGAAATGAGAAAAACGATAACAGGAAGTAACTCACGCAAAAAGGAAAGTTTTAGTTGTTTCACACGTAAGAAATTTGTGGAAGTCACATGTTCAATTTCTGGTCTGAAAGATTTAATTCGTTAGAGAAAAATAAATAAAAATGAAATGCTTGAAATCGGGCATGGCGGAAGTCTGGTAGATTATCAGCCTGTAACATAGACTCAACATCGTCCAGTAAAATTTTGCACAACGGGCGTGTGTCAGAGAGTCTGTGAACATAGGCTAGTGGTTATTCGATTAAACAGTGTATTTCGCCAAGGTCAAAAAATAAAAAAGCTTTGTAGGTATCTCAACTATAAGAAACAATTGAAATACGTTCCAATTGCAAAAACGCTAATTTCATCTTATCATTGTCTCAAAGCGCGGCGTTAATGGCTTCAAACACAATGATCAATTTCGCATGTTAATGAGTTTCAAGTAGCATAATAGCAATTAGGTTTTATCCAATATTCTTTAATTTTAATGATTGACAAATTGGACAAATGATGAATTAATGAATTAATGACCCTTCGCTTGTTTCACTGATAAACAAACCATCAACGCACCTTTTTGATATTGAAGTTTATGTTATTGCTTTACCACCTGAGTGATATTCCCCTTACAGAAACGTTGAGATCAGCATTCTATCAGCGTGGTAAACGAGCTCGGACAATTTTCACACCAAGTCAGCTCAAAAAACTGGAAGAGAAGTTTGAAGAGTGCAGTTTTATCGTTGGTGAGGATCGACAGAATCTGGCGAGAGAGTTAAAACTCACTGAGCAGCAGGTTGGTGAGAAATTTTTAATCCTGTGCGTGGTGGGTCAATATCGAGTGTGTTAGTAGACCACACAACTCCATTGTTTTCAGACAAAGCAGAGGGAAAGCATTTAATGTTGTCAATCTTTCCGCTGGAGGTCATCAGTATGCCTTAATCACCTCTATATAACATCCATTATCATTTATTTTTGACTTTCACACTTCTGTTCTGTTCATCGCACTGTAACCAAAAAGGTGTAATTACGAAGTGCAAATTTCTTTTTCAAATGATTGATAACTTCCTCGTGATTTGGTTAGCAACTAACAATAACCACGCCGATCTAAATACGTCATAGGGATTCTGTTAACATGTGCTCTTCTGGTGATAGTGTTATGTTTCAAAATCATGGCGAACCCTCCGAGAACAAATGAAATGCACGTTGAAACGAACCCTTGCCGATGAGCGTAGATTGCCGGGATTTGCACCTATTGTTGACTTGTTTTCCTTTTTCCCCAAAGTTTAACAGCTTTAATAAATATTTTTAGGTGAAAATATGGTTTCAGAACAGACGAACAAAATGTAAACAAGGACAAACGCGAGACAAGTTACCCGAAAAATGACTCTGGATTGTTTTGTATCTTATTTTTTGTATAACGTAAATGTATATAATTGGTTCGGTTGTAAATGATCACTTGTAACATGTTGTATATAACTCGATGTAAATACTGGTCTATGGAAACTTATTGGCGCTTTTTTATAAGCTTATTGTAGCTTATTGTCCAAGAAAAAGATGATTATGGATTTAAAATTTGCTTCCTTTTTGAGCACTATGAATACTTATTTTATTTATTTATTTTCACTTTATTTAAAGTTGACATTACAATAACTCTTGCAAACTGCAAGACCAATAAAATTCAACTGTCACAAAATATACACATATACGGTAACGTAAACAAAAATAAATATTTGCCATGAACTAGATAAAGCCGACATGCTGCAAATAGGGCTTGCATAACCGACACCGGCATTCCGGATGCCATTTTTTTATTTGGGTTTTAAAAAGAGACAATGAATCGATATTTTTAATTTCATTTGGTACAGCTGACCAAATTTTTGGTGCTAACGATATGCTTTCAGTTCCATATCTTACTGTTCTTGAATTCCTGCTGTACAGCTGGTTGCAGTTTCTGAGGTCATAGGGTATTGTGTCTTTTGTTTTAAAGACATCCCTCATAATTTTAGGAGACATCCCATGAAGAAATTTGTAAATTTCAATTACCAATGTTTGAATGTTTCTTTCATGGATAGTAAAAGATCCATCTTTGACTAAAAGTTCCCTAAAAGCAACCTTAAAATCTGAATAAGTTATGCGAAGGGCTCGTTCATGAAGACGATTTATTCTGTTATTCAATGTTCTTGAGTGAAACATCCAGTCTAAAGGACAATAATTAAACTGTGATTCCACAAAAGCTTTCATTGCTGTTTTACGTTTTTGTAATAGCATTTTATTCGAAATTCTTGCAAAAACACTGATTTTTCGACTTACTTTGTTACACAGACTTGTCACATGTTTATCAAACTTTAGGTCTGAGTCAATAATGACTCCAAGTAGCTTTTCACGTTTACTGTTCTCAATCATTGATCCGTTTACAGAAAAGTCATGACATGTTTTACTAGTTAATACATGAAACTTGTCTGGGATTGGCCTTCATGTGATTATACAGATGTTAAGCTGTCAGAAACTGGCACACACATAAGGCGTTGTGTCGTCAGCATAACTGGCAATATCAGTGCTTTCACAAAACAAGAAGAGATCAGCCAGATAGATATTGAACAGTAGAGGCTCGAGAATAAATCCTTTGGGGCTGTAGCTCTGATTAATTTTAGTTTTTAATGTTCTGTCTGACAAATAAGAAGCTACTATTTGCAACGATGTCAGATCAACTCCATACGAATATAACTTAGCAATTAGCAGATTATGTTCAATGCAATCGAAAGCTTTAGACAGGTCAATAAATAAGGCAACAAATTCGTTTGAATTATCGATTGCTTTCCTAAAGTTTCCAATCATTACTAATAAGCAATGTTGAGTGCTAAAGCCTTTCCGGAAACCGCATTGGCTGGGAGAAAGTATCATCAAAGTATTTATAAAGCTGATTATATAAAAGCTTCTCATATATCTTGGAAATGTTAGAAAGTATGCTAACTGGCCGATAGTTTGATTTGTCACATTTATCATTCCTTCTTAAACACATGCTTTAGCGCAGATGGAAATTCCTTACAGTCAATACAATGATTAAATTTTTTGGAAACAAAATCAGAGAAAATATTTAGAAAACTTTAGTTGCTGCATCAGAGAGTTGACATGCCTTTTCAACCTTTAAATTATTTTGCCAACTTCCTCAGGTGTGGTTTTTTGAAAAGCAAATGTTGAGTTAGTTTTGATCAATTTTAAGAATACTAGGATGTTTTTCAATTTTTTTTATAGCAGCTTAAACAGGATTGACGATGCCATTTGTATCAGAAACAAATTCGATCTTGATAAATCTAATTTGGTAACAATATCAGAAAATAATTTGTTGAAAATTTTTAGAAACTGTTTTGTCATCAGAAATGATTTGATCATTTTCAATCAAATTTATTTTTTCGCCTTTTGATAGTTTATTGGAAAAGAAAGGAGCAATTGTTTTCCAGAAAGTTTGATTATCTGTTATTTTCTTAATATCTAAATTTCGAAAATATGCCTTTTTGGTCCTTCTTGCTAGGTACTTACAGAAATTTCTTTGAGCTTTATAGCAATCTCTGTCAGAATCTTTTTGGCTCTTGCGATATTTATTTCTCAGTCTTGTTCTGGTCATAATGGCTTTATGAAGCTCTTTTGTCATAAATGGAGCTTCATTTGCCCGAATGTATTTCTTTTTTAAAGGTGCATGTTTGTTAAAAATACAAAATACATTTTCCTTAAAAACTTTCAAGTCCTTCTTATCGCAGTTAGTCTGTAAGACATCAGAACGAAATTTGTCATTATCGAAGTTTTTGTAGTCTCGATATTGAATTATTTGCGGTTGTCTTTTTTGAAAATGCATTTTGAATATGGTTGTAGTAAGATGATGCAAGTGGTAGAGTCCAGTTTCAAAGACACCACTTTTTTGTTAAAAAGTGGGTTTGTTGGTGAGTATTAGATCGATGCAAGATGGTTGGTCAAAATGTTTGTAGCAAGTTGTCTGGTGAGGTTATTTATATTGCAAAATTCTTCCATTGCACGATCATTGACGCTTGAATTAAAATCTCCAATGAATAAAAGTTGTCATAGCTTTTGCTTAATTTATCAATTTCAAGATTTAAACTTTCAAGATGACGAGAAAAAAACTTTTCAATAACCATTTCATTTTTCTTAGATTGATTTTAACTGATATTGCTTCGATGTCATCAGCTATGTGGCTTTTTAGAAATTTAGAGGGAATGTCCTCACGTACGTAGAGTAGAAGACCTCCACCATTTGAATTTCTATCACACCTATATGGCTCACTAAAGCCTTTGATTCTAAACTGAGTTGTTGGAAATGAATCATCAAGTTTTGTTTCAGTCAATAAAAGAATATCTATGTTATTATTCATTATGTATGTCAAGGTATTAAATTTGTTTCTGATAGAATTAACATTCAGATGACCCAGAATTAAGTTTTCTGGATACTTATACTTCAGATTCATAAGTCCTGATTTGGCATTAACAATTTTCAAATTAGATTCAGACAAACAAGAATGATCAGTCGATGAAATAAATGAAATAGATTGTGTAGAAACATCAGTTACATTATCTAGAATGTTTTCATTAGATCAAAGCTCAGTGTTAACGATTTCTTGCATGTTATCTGTGCTAATGCCTCTGATGAATCTACGTTTAAAACATGGTCATGGAATACTGTTGAGACACAAAAGAATATTCTCACACAAAATATTCGATCCAGCTTGGTTTAAATGGATCCTGCTTCGTTTGCAGTGGATTCGTGGTTTGATGTTGTTGTTGTCAATAAATGGTACGTTCAGATTGCTACATTCTTTCTGTAAGAGGGCTTAAACATTCATTTTTGCGACCATGACGGATTGGGGCTAAACCGGTGTTTAGGATTAGGGCTATTAGG
>JAYJMG010173808.1:0-11867 GCA_036873935.1 Stomotoca atra
TCCTGATGACTTTTGTTTTGGTACAAATTTGTTTCTCAAGTCCAGGAGCATTATTTTCAAGGAATTCCATAGATCCTTTATATTCTTCTAATTTCCTGATGCCAAGAACTTTTTCTCCCAATCTATTTCCGCGATTTCTTTTTTCATTGCCTTGAAATCTACTTTGTTGTATAAAAATCTATTTTTAAGTTTCGAATAGTCTAGATAACAATTGAATTTGAATGTTATGACATTGTGATCACTCTTACCAAGGGAAGCGTTGGTGTCTTATGTCAGATATCTGCATAGCTTATTCATCTATAAATATGAGGTCGATAAGAGAGGGCTCGTCGTTGCCTCTTATTCGAGAATTCTGTTGGTTATGCTGGTGAAGATAGCAATCACGAATCGTTTCATCCAACATTTCCAACATTTCCAACATTTCCAACATCCAACATTTCAACATTTCATGGCGCATTCCATGAATCACTGATAAAACGAATAAAACTTCATAAATAACATTCAAAAATTTCAAAAATTTCGAAAAAGAAAATAAATGTTCTTCCAACGGCGTTTTAATAAAATCGCAATCGTTTAGCTTGCTATGCTACAAGAATTGGGAAAACATACAAAGTCTTTCGCTCAACAACCAAGTTACAGCTGAACAGTGCAAATCCCTATTAGCATTTCGGTAGCAAATAATACGCTGCTGTACCATCCGTCATGTTGCATGTGTTCCATAACTCCCGCGAGCTCAATTTGGTGCTGACGTCGTCCAATTCTGACAGGCATCTATCAACCTCGTACCTAGGGTTTCTTTTCCTTTCTGATCGACTGATGGCGCTAAGCTGTCTGTCAAAAAGCGAAAGAAGCCTTTGGATCGAGGCTAAGGAAGTCATTAGTCCGTACATGTTACAAAGTCTTTCGCTCAACAACCAAGTTACAGCTGAACAGTGCAAATCCCTATTAGCATTTCGGTAGCAAATAATACGCTGCTGTACCATCCGTCATGTTGCATGTGTTCCATAACTCCCGCGAGCTCAATTTGGTGCTGACGTCGTCCAATTCTGACAGGCATCTATCAACCTCGTACCTAGGGTTTCTTTTCCTTTCTGATCGACTGATGGCGCTAAGCTGTCTGTCAAAAAGCGAAAGAAGCCTTTGGATCGAGGCTAAGGAAGTCATTAGTCCGTACATGTTGATATAAAAGCTTTGTTGTTCTTCTCGAAGAGATTCAACAAGGAAGACATTTTTTAACGATTTTCAAATTTACATTTTTCTCTCCCTCTCCTCTCTTCGTACATGACATGCGTTCAGCACAAACGAATGAAAAAGTCGAAGAAAACTTCTGTACAAACAACATGCAGATTGTTGCAACAGCTTCTTTTGTTTCAATTGTGTACATGATCAATGCATTTCCTTCCCGCTTGAATGAGTTGCGCAGCTTCAACCTGGTTCTTTAGCAAATGTGCAACTTATTTAGCAAATGTGCAACTTCAAAGTGAATGAAATTTTAACGATTAAAGACAATTCAGCAAACTAGCATTCATTGTTCTTTAAACAATAAGCAGCTAAAAAACAAAGTCAACCATAGAAACCTTATATCAATCACCCGGCGAAACAAGGTAAGTTTGCGCGAGATAAATTGATTAGGAAATAGTCTTTTTCGAGGCTTCAATTTTCTAACGGAAACCAGTACTGGGGTACCCCAGTTAATAATCTCTCCTTTGTAAATATCTTGAAGTTTAATTGCTTTTGCTGTATGAAAACAACCCCAAAAATTCAAAAATAAAACCATATCACCACGAAGTGAGAAGATATTTGAGAGACAATATCAGCGTTCCATACAGGACGACGTCCCTATAAGGGTTTATCCCTTTCACACTACCATGTGTTTATTCAGGTCATCACGAGTAAAAGGTGAAATTTTTTCTCACACTTAACACTTTTAATTAGTGTTGTCACTGGTGGTAGTCGAGTAACCAAAGAAAGATGGGCAGTTAATGACATGGTGAGATTCTACTGCACAGCTTACAACTTAGACTAAAGACAAGTTGTATCAAAAATAAACTTGCTCTCTCTTAAGTCATTCTCCCCCTATTGGGTTGTGTTTTTTAGCAATGAAGTAAGCACCTTAACAGCTACGCTAATCTAAAAAGAAAAAAAACTTACATTTCTGGTGAATTTAAGTCCTCACTTTGTAGATTAATAGCTTCTAGGCAAAAACTGATACAACCTCACAGTTTTTTGTTGTGAAAGTATGAACTTTTATCTTTCAGAACATGCTAATTAATCTGCCAGGATAATTTATATTTGTGCGAAAACTGATGGCAACATTACTGTAAATAACATGTCCTAAATCAGTCCAAGCTACGAACACGACAAGCATTAAATGAATAGAAAAGCAAAACAACAACACAGAGCATTCTTTCGTGTACGTCTGCTTATAGTTTGCAAAAAGGCCTCTGCTGCGTTGATTTATTCATTTAGTGCTGCCAATAATCTGCCTCACACGGGCATTTTTACGGGCGTGATAAGAACTTTATGAAATACCGTTTTTTCGGAAATCCTGATCTGGGCATGCTTGCAATAAACGTCGCTTGCGAAACAGACGTGATGGGCAAGGATCAAGGCTCGGCATACTTACGGACAATCTGAAACATTTTCGGGACTAATTTTCGTTTTAACAAATTAAAGTGCTATGGGGCTGTATAAGTAGTGTCATTCTAACAACAAAGTAGTAAGACGCAGGAAAATTATATTTCCCGCAGCAATTCGCGTTTTTCTATGATGTCAGGTCCACAGCCCAATAACACTTTAATGTGTTTAAACAATTTTTTGTACACAGTTTGAAAAGAAAGGTTAAAATCAGGACGCCATAATCTGTGTTAAAGTTTCTATTTAGAAAAATGTCTTGTCAATTCAAAATGCGCTGCTTTTAATGAAGTATAAGTACAATTCATAATTATAATTAGTCAAAAACCATGTTGACGACGAAGATATTTCAAATTCTTGTTAAATAGTTTTACGAAAGATTTGTTTAAACATTGATCACCGGTAAAATACAAAATAATTGTGGAAAAAGAATTAGAAGTTTAATTATCATTATCAACATTTTTTAAGAATTTCTTTTCTTTCTTGGATATTGAATAAAAAAATAAAAACATGTACAACACATAATCAACCCTTCATAAGAAGACCAGGAGAGCAAGAAGTAAAATGAAAACTGATAAATGCAAAGAAAGTGAGTGAGCGATAAAGATATAGTTCTTCAATGCTTTCCTATCATACCCTTTATAAATCTGATATAAGAGGGGCAGAAATATTGCAGTTAAAGAAACAAAGAAACAAACAAATAAACAAGCAACCAAACATCATTAAGTGTCTTACTTGCTTCATTGTCTTGATATAATACATGCAATGTAATACTTTGCCAGCTCAATTCATAACTTGTGCCAATAAAATCACCAGCAACACGAAACAACAGATGTAGTGCATCTCCGTACAATGGAGCATGAGTGAACATTAAGAGATGAATCGCTGTTAGAATTCTAATTGCTTATGGTCCATACAATTGCAATTTGCGTTTTTTCAGGCGAAAATGCGCTTTTCTACGACACCGGGTCCGCACCCCAAGCACAACTATAAAAACGCGGGAAAGTGGTGCAAAACGTATCTTATGTGACATGGTAACTGGAAAAAGAATGTATGTTTTAAAAATAAGCTAACTGTCTTGGATTATGACATCATCAATTCATAAGGATGAGACAGATATTAAAAAATATTAATATGCATCTTTTTCCAATAACCTTGCCACATAAGACGCGCTTTGCACTACTTTCCTGCTCTTCTTAAATAATGCTAGGGGTGCGGACATGGCGTCGGGAAAAACGCGTTTTTGCACGAAAAACGCGAAAAGCTGAAGGAAATATCATTTTTCGGCGCCTTACAACTTGGTTGCTAGAATGAAACTACTTATATACCCTAATAACAAAAAATCTCTCCCGAAAATGTTTCAGACAGTCCTTATATACGCTGAGGGGTAGGTATAGAAGGGCATAAGGGTTAACATGCTAGTAAATCCCTGTTTTTATATTAGTCAGGATGTCTGACTAAGGTGAAATGACTCCAACATTGATTTTAGGCATTTAGATTTTTTAGATTTGATGAAATTTTATTTTCATGAATCGCACTTTCAAAGAATTTCCCATTTCGCGATTTATCGCAAAAATCGCGAAATCGCGAAATTTTAATGTCGCAAAAAAATAGTGTTTTAAGGCAGATTGTGGTGTAAGGTTACCATGCAAAGTCTCAGATACTTTACAGGTTTAGAAGTTATAGAGGCAGGAGGGAAGGAGGGAAGGAGCCACGTAAGATTCCTAAACATTCCTAAATAGCCCAATCTCCATACGGTTAAGCTAACAGTCTAAGGCAGATTTTTTTTGATTGGAATGATGAAGTTTTACATTTAATTAGATTTGGATTTCATAAAACAAACAAGCAATAAACAAATAATTAAAAAATGATTAATTTAATGCGGTCATCAAGAACGCTTTCCTAAGTGTCGAAATCCGCCAGTTAGCATCTTCAAGTGTCGAAATTCGCCAGTTAGCTTTTTCAACTGTCGAAATTCGCCAGTTAGCGTTTCTAAGTGTCGAAATCCGCCAGTTAGCTTTCCTAACTGTCAAAATCCGCCAGTTAGTGTCTCTAAAGCCAGGTTTCCATTAAAGTTGTCTGAGCGTAGCGGGGCGGAGCGGGGCGGAGAAATTCAAAAATCCTGAATTCTAATTGGATAGTATGCACGACCGAGCGACGAAAGTTAGAATTTTCTAACTTTCACGCCGGTACTTTTGTGCACTTTAGCGGACAAATTCAATAGGTTTCCCGACCGCTCGCTCAAATTTGATTGAATGGAAACCTACCTTAAGTGTCGAAATCCGTTAGTAAGTAATCTATGATGTAACTGTACTTAATTATGGCCTATACATGCCACGGTACGAGTTATTTTATTTATTACCGAGTAATTCTTGTTTTTTCCCAACCGTATGGAAGAAAAGTCAGCAACGTGGAAATTTTGAACAGTTCTGAGCAAATCGTCATGGAATAACTGATTGATCCAACTGGGGTTTGTACTTATTTGCAAGGTTGTTTCTACCTTCATGCTTTTGCTGAATTTTCTAACGCTATTAGCATGAACAGCTAAGAGGACACTTTCGATGTTCAGGCTTGCATTCCACTTCAAAGAGCACCAGAAGCATAACTAGCTGTTTTCAAGGTCACATTCCGGGAAATATTTGCTGGCACTGGTTTGCTCCCGACACGGGGGAGCAAGAAAAACTTAACACGGAAGCATCAGTTTTCAAATCTATTTGTCAACTGTTCAAAACTATTGCTTAGGGTGTTGCAAAGGGGCAGAGTGATTTACCCAAAAAGCGCTTTGCACTTTTGGGCCTTTGTAGGTTTCACGAGGGAATATGGAAACTCTGATCAGTCCAATAAATAAAATCAAAATTGAAATAAATGCATAGCACCTCAACCACGTCATTAGTTTCATGCAGAAATGATTTGCGTGAGTCAAATCTGGGACCTGATGAAGCTCTGACTCACAAGTCAATATTTTCCGTCTCTCGATAATAGAGGTACCCAAGCCTGCACAAGACGTTTGGACAAGACGCGTCTTGCTGAGACGTTTTTTAGACATCTTTCTTCAGACGTCTTTTAGATGTCTAGAAGTTCACCGGGGAAGATCAACTTTTGTTGCAGTATTTTAAAAGATATCTTTTAGACGTCTTGGAAGACGTCTTTTTGCCGGCGGGGACTCTTACTTTTCTTGTTTTTTGATTTTTCTCAATTTTATCATCACCAACGAAGACAATTAGGAAACAATGGTTAACACTATCCATCTGGCTGGTTAAAACATAAAATTCCAACCTAACTTAGATAAACTTGACTTTAACTTTAACTTCTACGACTTCAGAAAATCTATAGAAGCAATGAGTATGACTTTACTTAGCAAATAAAATAAGCGTTTCACAACACCATGTAAAATGATGACATAAAAACACAAAGGCGAAACAAAGCAAAAACTATAACAAAAAACTATGTAGCTTACATTTCGTAACGCAAATCGTTTTATCTCATTACTTCACCCTTACTGGGCCTGCTTCATTCAGCGTTCAAAATATTCAAAACAATCAAAACATATCTTTCCTAATCAGTTCCCAATGAAGCAGTCAGAACGTTTGCAATTTGTGTTTGGGTAGTTTAAGACGAGTATAATTAGCATAATTTTACCAAGAAATCCAAAGTCACGGAATAAGTTTAAAAAGCAAACAAACATGGCTGCCGGCGGAACGGAAACGAAAGCAATTTATGCTGCTGTAGTTACAGCATGCCATATATGGTAGTCATAAATAATAACATAATGTTCAGAATGTCGAATGAAGCGAATAGAACGTTCCAAATTCAAAACATTCCTTATACAAGAGGTAGAATGTTTTGAATGTCCATGAGCATTCTGGAATGTTGAATGAAGGTGATAGGAATGTTTTTTTGAGATTGTTTTGAATGTTTTGAATGCTGAATGACGCAGGCCTCTCTCCACTTCATCCTTACTTGCAGCTGCACTTCTCTTTAACGGCTTCTACTCTGCTGCTTTGCTTTTCTTTTCTTCATTTTTTTTCTTCGCTCCTTATCTCTCAAAACAAATAATTAAGCATAAAAAGGTTCCGCTTTTTTTTCTGACTTTATTTGTTTTGCTTTGAAGTACCGTTTCTTTTCATAGCAATGCAATGCAATGCAATGCAATGTGCCCCGGAGAACTCAATGCAGCATAGTGTATCGCTTCACCCGCTCACTGCTGAACCTACGAATGAATCCAGATATCCCAGAACACGCCTTGAGAATGACCCTCAAAAGTTGTGTAAATGATTCTTTGGCAAGGTCCACTCCCCAAACGTCAGTTAAACCCCTTTATTCATCGGCCAATATATGATGTATTTGTTTTAACCCTCGAATGGCCCTCCAAAACAATCCAGAAAAGGATTTTTTTTTTTTCATCCGAGCAATCCAGGTCCAGAGCAGGATGGTTTCGGATTGTTTCAGATGGTTTCAATCCTGAATGGCCATCCGTTCCGTTTGTTTCATCTTGAACCATCTTTTTTCGGACTGTTTACTTGATAATTCAGGCAGAATTCACTTCTTTCAGACTTTTTGGACTTTCTAAGCGATTCGCAACACATTTCTAAGCATTTCACGGGCTGCATGATGGTGACCAACCAAAAGAAACGGCCCCAAAAAATAACTTGGTAAAAGCGGCAACACGTAAATTGCGGAGCAACGATTCACAACAATCTGTTTTCGGAGGGGAGATCTGTTGTTTCAGGTACGATTTTTTTAGCAATCCAATCTAATCCTGGATGGTTCCGGAGGGCTGAAACAAATGAACCCTTAGAGTGGGTGTGCAATGTAATGACGTCAGTTCCGTTGCTCTCTTTTCTTGAAAATGTGTGCTCTATAAAAACCTTGTAAATCGTCGCAGTTTTATCTGTGGCCGTTTACGGTACTCATTTTTTAAATAAAAGATGTGGTCACAACAAACACAGCAATTAATATAGAAGATTAACTGTTTTTGCGATTTGCACCAAGCAGGCACTATTTTTTGTACACATCGCGAAAGAGGTTAATATTGTATTATTGGCCCGATATAATGTTTATCGATACACTTTTTTACGAAACGTTCACCTGGCGAAGTTAAGTGAAAGCAAAATTGCAACGCAATTTTTGACAAAAGAAAAAAAAATTTAAAACGAAACACTGCAATGTATCCTTTCTTGTAAGCAAAGCGACGTTGTTTAAGTTTTGAGCTGCCATTTAACTTGACGACGAGCAATAGAGGTTTTTCAGTCATTACCCATCATGCATTGCAGTCTTTTGCATTTGGTGCCGAAGCGCTGGTGAGTGAGGACATGTTTTTCATTTAAAAAATGTTTTGTCTTGATCTATGTTGATCGGTTTAGGTTTATTTATAGAGAGTTTTGGTCTTAATTCGTTTTGTTTCATAGATTTATTTTAACTTCTTACACTGATTGCCGCTACAACTAAGCGGGAATGTTTACCCCCAGAGACACCCAAAATGCATTGCTTCTACGCCGTAACGTTACTATCGGCGAAAGTCCAAGTTAAAGGAGCATTTTCATTGGCTAAGAAGTCTTTCCCGACGGGCCAATATTTTAAGGGATTGCCAAAGAAAAATGCCGGCTTAAAACGCAAACAAAGTCGTTTTGCGTACACAAAAAAGAAGAAATTGCATATTTTTATTTATTTCTCAAGAAGCAGGTCATTGCATTGCAACCATTGCTTTACTTCGCATCTGCAAGTTTTGTAAAAAAGTGTAATATGCATATTAGAAATGAATTTCTGATATATTGGGCAATAAATACAATATAAACTGTTTATACGATCTAAAACGAAAAATATTACCAGAGGTCTAAGTACATACCGAGTTCAGTGCCATGACGTTTTTACGGAGCGAAGCCTATCGAAGTCAATTTGACATTTAAGTGCGGGTAATCACTTACTACCAAGGCTTGAATTTTCAATCCGCCACCTTTGTAACCCGAAAAACCTACATTGAAAAGGGCTCAATATGGTGTCGACCATATAGAGTTTTATTTCGTTTCGGATACTTCCCGCCATGTATTGGGAGGCTGCATTCGATTTGACGAAAGGCGAGAGTATCATTTACGTCTTGTCAATTATTGGAAGAAGAAGTTCTAAACCCCAGTTTTTTTGGCTCTGAAAAACTCCTGAAGAAGTTGCGATGCCGAGTACCTGTGTTGTTTTAAGATGAAAGAAAAAAATGAATTCCAGCTGTGGCACATCATGATAAAAGTAAACAGTTGTCATGTAAAAGAAGAACAGAATGGGTGAAAGTTGTGTGCCAACTGTCCAGAATTGATATTGTTATGGTGGATAAAGGCAATATTAATTCTTGGAGAGTTTCCAGTTTGCATTTCATGTCTGGCCAGAAATCAAGGTTGTCAGAGATAAACAGTCCCGACTAGGAGGCTGACAAGTCTGGAGGAAGTTGCACCGTCTGCGAGTATAAGCTTGAGGGGGTATGAAAGAGGGAAAGCCAGAGCTGCAAGAGCTGCAAAAGCCTTGTAAAAAAAGCTGATACTAAATGATACTGCTAAAAGTTTGAAGGAGCTGCCGTTGTCTTTCACTGACGATGTTATGGAGGGGTGAGAAGAGGTTGAAGTAGTTGCTGATGATTGTGGTGAGGCTATGGTTTTGATGAAAGAAAGAAAGGAAAATGCTATGTTGAAAAAGAAGATGGAGGTGGTGGAAAGGAGTTTGAATGTATTTCGATTATTTGACGAGAAGGAGTTTTTAAACAATAAGGAAAGTGAGGCACTACACTGGCTTATCTTCGCAAGTATTGTTCAAAACTTTGTTCCATCTCATAGCACCTGGTATAAGTGATTGTAGAAATTGTTTACTGATTAAATTTCACAAGGTTTTGTTAAAATTGACGGTGACATTGACGTTGACATTGATGAGATTACGTCTCAACTATGAAGTATTTTATCGAGATTACACCGCAAGACTCAGTCAGCTTCATTACCAAGGGTTATAGTGGACGTGCTAGTGACAAGTATGTCACTATGTCATCTTGTTTCCCCACATAATTATTGCCTAGTGATATTGTATTGGTTGATCGAGGCTTTGACATAAAAGAAATAGTGGCTATGGAAGGTGCTACGTTGGAATTGCCTGCATTTACCAAAGGAAAAGAAGAGTTTGACGGATCAAGAAAGATTGCTAATTTGAAAATACATATCTGGTACCCTTTGATTGATTCTGGCTAATGGCTATTATTGGTGGGAAAATGGCTTTTTTAAAGCCACAAATATTAAAAAAATCATAATTCCTTGGCAATATTAGTATATTTACTTACGATAACAACATGTGGTAACTGTTTTCTCAACTCAAAACTGGTATGATGCATTCAAAATATTGTTTTTCTTGAAATGTGTGGCTATAAAATAGCCGTTACATGAAATTAATTTTAATTCTTCTTTTTGCAAGGCTCACCATAAAGTATACACAAGAACTGTTTGAAAAGTATTTGCCTACCATTCTGGCATGATGACATTGTTAAATATATTTTGAAATTTTGGTTCCAATTTACTCCAAAATTCTTTGTCAAATTTTACGTTTTCAATGTGCATAGCCTTATCAGACCAAACATCTAAATCACAGGATGATGTGTCCGTCAAAGCCATCCGCATTTGAATGTGATAATAATAGGGATAGCTTTCTTTCAGAAATACTCTTTGATGTTTTTTCTCAAGGCAAAAGTTATGTAAATACGAGGTAAATGGCTATGTCAATATCTGATAGACGACAGTAGCTCTGGATCTGGATTGGATATCTATTCATGCCTGGAAATGTTGAAAGGATCTTGACCACCTTTAATCGCTGTTTTTTTTCTAAATACGAAGGACTTGTTTATACCCCCGCAACGCTGCTAGCAACAATTCCGTTATTTATGCACCCTTACTGAGTTTCACGAATTCTTTCACGGAAACTTAAATTGTTCAGTAAACATAGTTCAGTCAGGCCGCAAATTTTTGTCGGAACAATTAAGATGATAAAAATCTAAGTTTTTCTGAAATTATTTAGGCTAATAAGTGGAATTATAAGATTTGTAAAAAGGCTCACTCTTGCTTTCGGCTATCGAATGTTTAACTCCATCATGGTGGTAATTTGAAAGCAAGATGCATTATGAAATCAATACTTTTTCATTTTGAAGAAGTTAATTTTTTCCCTATATGTAATCATCATCTTTGATGTCACATCAAACTTTAATAATCAATGGATAGGTGCAGAACTTTTTTCGCTTGCGAACATTGGGTCCTTGCATCCGCTCTCTAAGCCTTCTACTGGTACATTTTAGAAATTTTAAGTGTCATATGCATAAATATCAGATGTATGAATATACTTTTTGACAACGCTTGCAGCTGACGATGTAAAATAAAGGTGTATATTGCAATACAATGACTTAACTTATGGACAAAAGAAGAAAAAAAACAAAGTAAATAAGTATTTTCAAAAGGTAAGAACTTTCTACACTAATGTTCGTTCCGTCGGAGGCTTATCACGTGATCACAAATAGCAACCTGATTACCACTTGATTTTCTTCTATCAACCGTATTGCGTATGATGGTGGTTACTGTATTTCCTGTGATAAACGCCCTGGGCGCTTATTATTTTTTTTTCGAATTGGGTAGGCGCTTATCAGAGAGGGGCGCTTATTAAAGGGGGTGCTTATTTTAAAATTTTGAAACTAGAGTGGGCGCTTATTATAAAACCAAAGAAACGAAGACAACACAAACACAAACAACTTTTTTCTATTTTGATTTTCAAATGATTTCGACATCTTCGTCAGTCTCCGAGCCTTCGTAACTTTGTTTGCCGGTTTATTCTCGATGTCGAAAATCATTAAAAGGGTCACGACTCACATGTTCATGACGATTTTCCATGGCTTGCAGAAGACGTTCTCGGCCGGACTCAATGGTTTCCATGTGCAAAACATGTTACTGTATTTCCTGTGTTAAGCGCTCTAGGTGCTTATTAAAAGGGGCGTTTATTAACCCTACCTGCCCCGGGCTCTTTGTGATCCACGGGGCCCCGGAGGGGGGCACATAGTGCCCCCCCTGCCTAAATCCTGACAGGACAATGCATTTAACATGAAATTTGGCACAGTTGTACTTTGAAATGTTAAAAACAAAATGGCTGAATTTTTTTTTCAAAATTGCAGCTATTCGTGTGTTGACGTCACTAATTATGTCAATTTTTTTGCAAAATTATGCGAAAAACTG
>JAYJMG010173918.1:0-11866 GCA_036873935.1 Stomotoca atra
AAGACTATCATGTTCGCTAACGTCAGAATCGAAACAGCTCTCGAAGCATTCATCCTCTAGTTCTTCCGTATTAGATGAAACAAAACTGCTATGCACGCTGTCTTCGTCCATGTGTTTTTGAAATAGATGTCTCATCTGACGTCACAAAATGAACACGGTTGATTGTGGAACAAAAACTAAAATGCTATTTTAGGGCATTAAAAAACTTTTGTAAATTTGGATAGAGCCAATTTATTCCTCTACATAAAACCTGTTAGTTTACGGAAAAAAATTTTTTGACGTTAATTCTCCTTTAAGCCACCTAGCCATCAAGAACTGAATGACTGTTTTAATGACTTGAAATATTGACAATAAATTAGGGTTTTCTCTTCCTATAATAAAGATTATTTAACAGAAAATGAGCAATTTATTTTTGGAAAGCCATTTCTTATACTTTCACACTGCAAGAGTCTCACAGTAATCCATTTGCTTGGCATACAATGGAATCAGATCCGAGTCTGAATTGTGTCTCTCAATTGCAACGTGGTATTACTCGTTTATGATTCAATTTACCTGGGAGTGCTGTTGTCTACATATATCCTTAGTGACAGGAAGGATTTGAAGGACAATGGTAAGATTTGGAAAGGCAGCTTAGTTATCTCTTTTTTAGAGATGGTTTAGCTGTAATAGGGGAAGATAACAAAAACATTGGTTGTTGATACTGGTCTCTCAACAACTTTGTTCTTGTTAAATAAATGAAGTGCAGATCATCTTCGCAACAGAACATGTGATTTGATTAAGCTAAAGCTGGGTAAGTGCTTTACTGATAACGAATTCCAGCAAGAAATATTTATGACCATCAGATTGGCCATTGAATTTGTTAGTTTTAGGTTTATCTAACAGTTCATTTATTATCATTTTTGTTGTAATCTAGTATTAGGAAGTAAGGAAACATTTACTTGAGAAGAAAAATTTTACAAGACATTATACATGGTACAACTAAAAAAGTGATAATAAATTAGATAATATAATTAAAATATGTTTACAACCTTATACCATAGGATGATTAACGGGAGACAGTCACTAATAGCAATAATTATGTATAGATGTATATCTCAGTACATAATAGTTATACATATATTTATGTTCATAATAAAAATTTATTTACTTTTTATTTGTCTATTTATTTAATTATTTATTTTTCTTCTTTCATATTAAATATATTTTTGACTTCAGTTATTTATGTTAATTGGTTAAATTATTTATTTATTTTATGTTACCATTGGTATTAATGAGCCAGCCTTAAGCTTGGCTTTGGTTTGTAGTTATATATATGAAATGTTGGATGTCAACCAATGTAAAAAGAGAGATAATAATAATAATAATAATAATAATAATAACAAAGCTAGGGAATTGTAAAGCCATCAGTCATGTATAGCTTTTAATATGTACAATTTTTCTATCATAGGCAATAAAAAAAAACTCACATTTCTGGTAACTGAAACAAATAAAGACAAAGTGAATGTTGATACAGTCAAAATATTGCCTAAAAAAGCCTAAAAAATTTGATGTTGTGTTCCCATCTAGCAAAAACCTTCTGAAGAATTACTTGGTATTTTACTTTTTTTTTCCTTGATTTTTCAAAAGTGCTATTTATGCCTATCATTATGTATTTACGGACTGGCCAGCCTTTTATCTCCAAATCTTGTTCAAGTAGTGTGACTCCTGATGTGAGCTTATGATTTCAACCTTATCTTCTTTTTAGGCTATTCCTTAAATGAATTAAAAAAGATATAGTGTAAATAAAAAAAAAAAGTTGATATGTCAAGACAAGGAACGCCACAAAGACCCAATGGAGCACCGCAAGGAAAAATCCAGCCATTCAAATTGGTTTTATTAGGTAACTACTTCAAATTTATTTATCTATTTATCAATTATTTTGGTTTTATTTGCAGTATCATATTATATTTTGTTGCGTATTAGTTATAATAATCATAATATGTATGATCTTGCTGCAGTCGTAATGATATTGAATGATAACTTTGACTATCAAGCTGGATTTCTTATGACTATTTCTGATTAGTGATCAACCTAAAACTATTGATAAAACTTAAAAGAAGCTTGGTACATAGAATATTTGCACTCGTAATTGCAAGCGTACTAGAAAAAGAGTTCTGAGAAATATTCAATTTATGGACTATAAACATTATGGTGAATAATGCTTTCTCCTGAGAGATAGTGGTTCAGCATTATAACTCACAAAGGAACGTTTTTTTGGAAACTTGAGTCATACAATTGCTTCGAGTAACCATTGTCAACCAAAATCAGATTCATGGGTCAGTAACTCAATATATTTTTTCTGGGCTTGCTTTTTTTAATTCAAGCAATCATCCACTCTTAAGGAGTTTTTACTAATAAGCCACTAAGACTTAAAAAATGATGGTAAAACTCTAATTATATATTTCGTATGGTCATAAAACAACCTTGAACGAAAAGGGATGCAAAGCAATAAGAAGAGTTATAAGAACAAACAAGTAAATAAATCAAAATCAAAAGCCAAGTGTGGCATATGGTGCTGATTGCACTATAGAATGAACATTGTTTTATTTAATCAACTAAATTCACATTAGACTGAAGTGAAGGCAAACACTGCCAGAGAAATGTTTCTTAGAACTCATCTTATTTATTTTCATGATGGAATTTTTTAATTTTTTTTTATCTTTTTCCACATTCGAAAAAAGATTGATGAAGACATAAGGCCATAGCTGGATAATCCTTTGTTTAATGTCATCCGCCGCATACATGTGTTTTTATGAAATAATACCGCATCAAGCTTTATGAACATTGATGAATGAGGGTTCTCCCAGTTTGGGACAATAGCTTGGCTCAATACTATCCTGCATGCATATGATCCTGAATTTCTTGAAGCAATTTCTCTCTGGAATGCAGTCCAGATAATTCATGCAATTGTTACACGAATGTAAAGCCAGAAAAGAAAATATTGCTCACGACAATGACATGTGAAAATTGCCTGGCATGGCTTACTTTTATTTTCACGTTATTTTCATACTTATTTTTTAACGTGGCTGATTCCTGGAATCATTAAGCAATGCCGAGGTGAAAATAATTAAATAATTACCGCATCCCGCATTGATGAAGGAAGATAAAAGATGACATTAAACGAAGGTTCAACCAGCTACGGCCTAACATCAGCTTGTAAATATCACTGCCATTCATTAACAGATGGCAAATGATATTTCAGTTTGCCTTATTTCATTATTTGTATGTAAATCATTATCACAAGCAGGCGGTAAATAATGATTTGGCCCCGCAACTTGTCATGTATCCCCGCAAAATGAAGGTTACTGGGTACATGGTGTCTGCTTTACTGATAATAATTGACATTTAAGGCATTATATCATTATGTCAATGCCAGGCTATAACAATACTTTTTGAGAATACAAGTGACTGTTGTCAGTGCGATACTTCCTACTTAAAACCTGCAGAATGAGCACAGTAGTGACAGGATTATGTACATCAGAAAAATATCTAAGTTATTCAAACTTACTTCAACTATTTATGTGGAAATTTAGGTGAATCAGCGGTTGGAAAATCAAGCTTGGTCCTGCGCTTTGTAAAAGGACAGTTTCATGAATATCAAGAAAGTACAATTGGAGGTAGTTTATCCGCTTATCTGCTTGTTTGTTTTGTTTTGTTTCTTTCTCTCCTGTTACACTCTTTTTTTATAAGAATCAGGAAAATTGACTTCAGCCTCAATGTTCTTTTCTTTGCAGAAATTTGAGCCTCTAATTGTTCTTAATTTGTTCTTAATTTTATCTAAATGTTCAGCCTTATTTATTTTTAGTCTTATTTTTGGTGTAAAACCAGCCTTAATTGTTTTTATTTTAAAACATTTTCATTCATTTTTTTTGTCTAGACTCATTTTATGCATGAATGTCTAGATGTTATTAATAACAGTCGAAGAGCGCCTTTAAGAAAGTAGTTTCACTTGGAAAAGTTGTTCTTAAAGATGCTCAGAAAAATTTCAGCCTAACATTGTTCTTAGCTTGTTCTTATTTTTTGACAAATTTCAGCCTTACTGCTCTTATAAAATTGTTCTTATAAAAAAAAGACTGTAAATCTTCTGTTGTATTTATTTAACCATCGTTCTTGAATGTAGTTTTCTATTGTTTATCATTATAGCCGCGTTTCTAACGCAGACAGTTTGTTTCGATGATACTACTGTGAAGTTTGAAATTTGGGACACAGCTGGCCAAGAAAATATCTTTTCATTATAACAAAATAATTTTAACATGCTAGTATATCTTCTGGATTGTAAATGACTATTCATGTTTCTGTTTATTCCTGCAAAACTATGGCTACAAACCACACAAATGCAATAATTCCATTTCCATTTGTTTACTTTGAATAATTTGAGTTTTAACTTATTTTTTGATTTTACATAATGCTTGTTCCTTAACGTAGTTTTCACGGTACCATAGTTTAGCACCAATGTATTACAGAGGTTCTCAAGCAGCCATAGTTGTTTATGACATAACAAATCCAGTAAGTCATGTTTTTAATATTTTGCAATTTTCAGGTTGCTAGTTTTCTTGGAGCTACTAGATAACTAGAAGATTGTGTTCAAAGTTGGCCCATAACTTTGCTAGCAAATAAAATTTTCAACGAGAAGCTACAATTTTGTTGATAACAGCTAATATTTTCCATCTATGAAACCTTGTGTATTTTACTGTATGGCTTAAAACTTCATTGAGCATCGTTGCATAAAAACTTTTATTCCTCAAATTCTTATCTTGAACTACAATCCTGGACATAAATTTTGGCAATCGTGGGGATTTTAGCCTTTTTCCAGCTCAGACGGTTTGTCATGAAAGACAGCCTGTAAGCCTGTAAGTCAAAATTGGTAGGAGATTGTCGTTTCATACGGATTGGTGTTAAGATTCAGTGCCAAATGAAGAGAATCAGCTAAAAAACGTTTTTCATTGCACGGGTGTTCAATCTCGTGTTCTGGCTCAATCATGGTCATTTTTTGAATATCCTGGGTCCAACTCTATCACTAACCGTGGTCTGAGGAATAAGAGAGCCTGGTACCTAAGTTCCAAAGCTTCAAAGTCTTAAGTCTATTGGTAAACTAAAAAAGTTTAAGCACAGGGTTCTTCTTACAGTAATACGATTTCGAAATACTTGTGGAACGCAATTCTTCGATTTTGCGAACTAGTGCCAATATATTTTGGCCAGGATTGTAGATCTGTTGATGTATTGGTGTTTGGAAAAAGAAGTTATTAGTAAACATAGAAATCTAAATGCTGTTGGTGCAATAAAGTATTTTCATTTGAGTTATGGCTTAATGAATTTTCTTTTTGCAGGAATCTTTTACTCGTGCTAAAAGTTGGGTGAAAGAACTTCATCGACAAGCTAGTGCAAACATCGTCATAGCTTTATCTGGGAACAAAGCTGATTTGGGAAACAAGCGCATGGTTGAATACGATGTAAGATACTTTCATGCTATCTAATTCTTTTAAGTGAGGCCTTAAGATTTGTTTTAGGGAGGTCGATTCATTTTTCTGATCAGAAAATGCAATAACTACAAGTAAATGGAACATATTGGAGGTGCACTGGGTTATCTATACATATAAACCAATTTGGGCTTATCCTTCTCATCTAAATCTTCCTTGGTATTGTTGTTTTTTTAAGCTAGAGTAACTGTTGACATTTAATACTGATCAAATTCTTTAAAAAAATGTGGCTAAAAAAGTAATTTTCCTCTCGCCACCAAACAAAGCTTTCAATTCATATTTTTAGGTGGGTTTTTACTTTGCCCAAAGGGAGGTTTTGGCAACTTGTCAAACATGAAAAACGACGACACAGCGAACGGAGATTAATAAATTAATAGTTAGGTAAATAAAAAAGCCAAAATGTGGAAACTAAATTTGAACATTTTACTGTCTTTTAGGCGATGAATGTACGGGGGAGGGAGGCGAATAAGATAGCTGCATTAATTGGGAATACTTGAAATCCATGCATATCGATTCCAATCTAATGCGAGTTAGCAAGAGTGTTGATGAGTGAAAAGTGCGAGAAAGTGAAGGGAGTGAGAAAAACGCACCAAACTCAGTAACCTTCCTGTTGATAATCAGTTGTAAATAAGTCAATTGGCTATTCACACTAATGTGATGGGCACTTTCGCTATCAAAAAAATGAAACTGTCAACATTATACCCTTCATGATACTGTTTACTGGTTTTGGAAAAAACTGCTATATTGGCAAGAATAAACTTTTGCGAAGAAAACCGCAATTTCTTTTTCCAGAGCAATAGCAATTTTTCCTTTAAAAGACTTTTAAATTCGCGAATTAGAATTGCATATGATTTTTTAGTGAAAAAATTGAATTTAAATATTTCGCGGCACAAACTTTCGCGAAAAAGGCCAAAATTCTTTATGCGCTTAAAGTGGTCTGATCACGTTTTCAAGTTCAGAAGCGAATTCTTCAAGGGTGGAAAAATGAATGATTTGCCACATTGATGACATTTTGAGTAACAGTTCATGTTCGTTTTTAGGAAGCACAGGCTTATGCCGAAGAAAATGGCCTACTGTTTATGGAAACCTCAGCTAAAACAGCTATGAACGTCAACGAATTATTTTTAGCAATCGGTAGGTGCAATGTCCTGTTTGAAGTTATTTGAGTTATTCTTAACTTTTATTTTAAATTCTCTGGTACATAGGTTTCAGTGTACGTGACCAAGCCTACACGCGAATTAATCCCGAAATCTGTGTTTATGATGTGAATTTTAATTGTCACCTCCATCGCTACAGAATAATAATATTTCTTTTCGCCTTAACTTGTTGAATTTTGTTTAGCCAAAAAACTACCGAAAAACACTGACACACAAGGCGCTGGTGGTACTTCGCCCAGAGGAAGGGGAATAGAACTCACTGCTGACAATTCAGAACAACAGAAAACAGGATGTTGCAAATAGACTGTGTACGTCACGCTGAATCAATTAAATTGCATTAACATTTTTAGTTTACTACCAGTAAGTGCTGTGGCCTTGGTGGCCAAGAAATTTCGGAAGCGAAAAAGGATATAAAAGATCGAGACTTTGGCAGAAATAATGTTGTGGCATAGTGAGGAGAGTTTCTAGAAAGTTTCTTTTCGCTAATACATACTATTGTAGCTTTTTATATTTTCTCACCATTAACGATGCACTTAGTACCCTAATTTTTAGAATGAGAGCGGCGAAATTGCTTTCTTTCATTTTGGAATACTTTCTTTGTTCTTCTGCAACCTGTTATGCACTGACGAAGCTTTCTGCATGAAGTGATGTCGCATAAAATTTTCTGCACGTATTTTTATTGCTAAGCGTGGCGTATTAATGGCAACATTACTTAAATTTCTATCTTTTTGTTGTTTTTTTGTTGTCTTTTTTTTCCAAGTAATTTTTGGGACAATGCAGCATAATGCGTAAATTCGAAAAAAGGTTGTTTTATATTTCCATATGGCAAATTGTGCAAAAAAATCGCCTTTGCGAAGCAATTGTTTGTTACCTTGACAATGTCGTGTGCCCAGCTATGAATTGCTTCGTAAGGACGAACGTGATATGTGTTGTGTGTTTCTTAATCGTTGTAAGTAGATTTATATGTTGGGTCATGGAAATCAAAATTTATTCTTTATTTTGCTCAGGAAATTTTATAGTTCGCTCACTTTCTCTTTCTAACCTTTCATCAATTGAATCAGGTGTTCCCTTTTGAATTCTTTTTTATCTCCTTGAGCGAAGATGGAAATGTTTGATAGCCGAGTACCACTTGAGTACAATTTAGATTGGCATGTGTCCTGAGTTGCTATAGGGAGTATTAAGTTGCTGCCTTCACGTAGGGTGCTATGTTAACCTAAAAATCGCCGAATGTAAATGCTCTTCAGAGTAATGTTTTCCGAGGATTATTGTCTTGAACCAGAAAGTTGGTTGGAAGACTTCATCTTTTAAGATGTGCTTGTGTGAGAAGTGTTTTCAGCTTGGGTTGTCTAATTGTAACACTGTCGAATCATGTGAAATGAACGAGGAACTATTGTATAATGAATATTTCTTGTGCTATTATGTATAATTAAAGAAAAATAAATACAATTTGTGTCGTACTTGTAAGGTGTTCGGCAATGTTCATGTGAATTAAATCATAGAAATATATATTTCTATGATTAAATCCATCAGTTTGAAGATTTTTATTCTGCTAGAAAGATTTGACTAAGGTGGACAATAAAGTAGACTTTCCTGTCCGCTGAACCTCATTGGTTCCGCCGATTTCACACAGTGTTGGAGTCTGGCTGTGACGCCTGTAACTAAGGCTAGTAGGGGCATATTCCGAAATACGTCCTTATTTTGTCAGCAAAAATTTGTTGATCAATATTTTACGCCTTTGCTCGATTTTATGCTTGAGATCTGTCAAGTCTCGCCGCCATTGTTCTGTATGCGGGAGCTAGTCCTGTATTTGTTTGCCAATAAGTTATTGATACTTTCCCAAGTGAATGTCTTCTTCGTTTCTTACAACACAGGAAATGATTAAAGTTAACATAAATCGTTAATTGGTTGGAAATTAGTGCATGAACTGAAGTGAACCTCGACGAACGCTTCACCGCTGCAATTATTATTTTTAATGGTCCACATCTATGTGCCTGGAAGCAAACGAACAATTCGACTTTCAGTATTTTCCCTAATCTGACTGTATCTATCCTCCTACGCAGGTCTTATTCTGAGTAAGCTATTTATAATTGGAATGTGTTATAAATCATAGCAGATGGAGTGTGACTTGGTAGCACATGACGTAAATGTTGGCTGATATGTGTGAACTTAAGACGAGCATTGTACGCTATGTAAATAACGTGTTTATTTCAAGCAAGAAAAGTTAAAAAAGCACAACACAAAACAGTCGATGAGACGGAAAACGAAGGCTTATATTGCAGATACTTATTGGAAATTTTTGAATCAGTTCAAATGAAATCTATTACACAATGAATGCTCAAGCACGATTAAGATGTTATCGATTCGCTGTCCGCTCGCTTCCAATCATAACCGTTCTCATTTCTGTTTTAACAACGATAGGAGCATATGTTGTAGCAGTATACAAAGATGAGAAACTGCAGAACCAAGAAGTCAAATTCATCCCCTTCATCAGTGACTTGGGCGATGACCGTCCTGAGAGCAGCGTGTTTACATTTGGGATGACACTAAGTGGTTGCGTCACTTTCGCGATTATTTTCGTTCGCTATCTACAAGTTCGTAATTTTTGTATTACCCGTGACTGTTATAACCATGCCTCGCTTATTACCGGAGCTATTTTTGTTGCCGGCAAATTTATGGTTGTTTCATTTCAATTATCGAGTCAAATTGCCGTTCATTACATGGCTGCAACGTTTTATTTCCTTGGGACATTCGTCTATGCCGTGTTGCAAGCACTCATATCGCGATCGAATGGCAGCAGACACGTGTATCGACTGAGAGTTGTTGTTTGTGTGGGGATGTTTTCAAGTGGTTTTCTTTTCGGATTATTTTTGTTACAACCAATGAAACGATCTTATCGTGGCTATCAACTGTCGGAAATTGCGGAATGGATTTTTGTTATCTTGAAAATGATCTTTATGCTGACCTTCTTATCAGACTTCAAAAATGTTCTTCCAGTTTTTCAAATGCGTCATTATAACCCAGTAAATTATGAAAGCTTCGACGAAGCAGAATACTTCGAAATACCATGTGATGGATTCGAAGGTATTGAAACTAGAGTGTAAATTTTTTTTAATCCAGTTAAAACTTTTAGTAAATTCATTTGTTTTGATCGAGGCTTTCTGGCGTCTCTTATTGGTTTCCCAATCGCAAAAATATGATTTCGATGTTTCTCCGAAGTGCACTTAAAGGATAACCCTCAAAAACTAACCTCGCTCCCAACCTCATTCCCAGAGCTTCGTCTCCTTTCTGATTGAATTGACGGCGCTAATCCAGCGCAACGCGAAGCGAAAGAAGCCTTGGGGTCGAGGCCGACCTTGCTCTCAGAGATAAAGTTATGTCGTAGTGTGAAATGTTCATTTTGGAATTTCTCTTGTAGAAAGGTATAGACAATTTATACCATATTTTCCATCATGAAACTCGTGCGATGGTGTATAATTACACTGGTCGAAGAAATGGGGCAGGTTCAATATGTAGTATGCATAGCAACCTCGAACCCAGGGCGTTTATCAAAAAGGAGAAGAAGCCCTGGGTTCGTGGTTGGTATGCACAGCAATTACCTTTAAAGTTTTCATTCGGCGTTTTGGAAAAAGTTCTATAACGAGGAGAGAGTGAGAGACTCCAGATTAGCTGACAATATGTCTCTTCTTGAAAAAATTGACAAGTGGGAAAAGTTTTCGTTGAGAAAGTTAGGCAACCTCGTCATAAACACTTTTCATAATCACTCACTGGCTAGTGACATTGAACGGATTAAGTCCTGGGAACGTAGTTTGACTTAAATTTCTCTCGTTACTGTTTATTTTGGAAAGTTTTTTCGAAACTCAATAAAAATAAAACTAACATATCAGTTTGTTTTAGAGCATGAAGTACTTGTGCTATTTTCAGCGCCTGGGAGAGGACTTTAGACGTTTGAATCCATCAAGTTATATAAACTTCTTAGATTTCTGAATTTCTTATATTTTCTGATGAGAAAAACCAAGTAAAAAATTCAAGAAGTATAATTTGTGTTCACTTCTAAATATGTATACCACATACCTCGCCGTTATCATACCAAATCCTAAATTTCATTGTGATAAATAAAGATTCTTTTGAGTCATATCTCAATGAACTCTTACTGGCTAAAATCCCCCGGAGTTCCATTGTATTTTGTCCGCGATTGTAGATGCTACCAACTCAAGCTGAAACTGTTCATGCAAATAGGCCTTGTTTGGCCTGATGGAAAATTTATCCAAGAATTTCATTAAAACAAGCGAGCAAATTCAAAATATTTCTGCTGGGGAAACACGCTCCCATACGTCTGATGGCTCGAGCAAAAAAGAAAGAACTAACCACCAAATGACATCATTTTCTGCATCTGGATTGGATCTTTTTAGTTCAACTTTCAAATTTGAGTTCCAAGTTGGAATCACTGATTCGTCAATTTTCAATAACTTGACTATTTCAAAAATTCTTGATTCAAAGAGCCTACGACGTTAAGTATTGATCGTTGAACTTGATCAACCTTAATCGCGTCTTGTAGTAACTGGAACTTTAGGTTAATGCTCTATGAAAACTAGCCTGTACATATTTGACCCTCGAGATATTTGATTTAGCAGAGGGAGCATGTCGGCTAGATGATTGTGCATCCATGACGATACCAATAGGAGAAATATCCACCCTGCAGGTCATATTTGATGTTGGTATCATAACCGTGGTCAAGTAACATCATAATATCGTTGGAAGTCCTTAGAAATCTAACAGTAAGTCGTGTGTCCACGATAAACCAGATGAATGATGAGGGATAAGAATTAAGGCGTAACTATTTCATTTTGTTCATAAAACAGTCAATATAAATAAAACTTCGGTAAAAATGGAAATAACAATTTATGTTAAAATAAATCCAATATGGGCGTTGTCCTCATCTCATTATATGCAGTGAAAAAACATAAATCTAAAACAATGTTATTACCTCAAGTTAATTAAAAATGAAAATACCTCTCGTATTTCCACTTGCAACGTTAGATGCTTACTTGATTTATTCCTCCTTAAACTTATCTGGTATTAAATTATCAGAATCATCCTTAAACTTATCTGACATTAAATTATTAGAATCATCCTATATTGCCAGTTCATCAGATGAATAAAAAAGAACGTCCTCGATCCATGTGAAAGGGACAT
>JAYJMG010174029.1:2789-14907 GCA_036873935.1 Stomotoca atra
GAAAGTAACACACAAATATCACATTCAACGTCAATAAAAAACACTCTTGAAACAATAAGTCCCACTGGATCAACTAGTATATTTCCAACAAAAACTTCCAGCTTAAATGTTGATACTCCTGCAAATATCACACCAACATTGTCAAGTGCAATGCCAATGGTATCTGCTAGCAAAGTGTCGAACAGGCTTGCCGATATTCAAACTACTGTAGTGAATATAAATGGAAACATAACCGAAAGTAACACACAAATATCACATTCAACGTCAATAAAAAACACTCTTGAAACAATAAGTCCCACTGGATCAACTAGCGTATTTCTAGCAAAAACTTCCAGCCTAAATGTTGATACTCCTGCAGATTTTAAACAAGCTACCCTGGCAATAAAGAAGAGTTCACTTTCAAGTATGATCAGTAATTCACAACCTAGTGGTATTACTGATGTGGCATTAAATATAAAACCCACTTCATCGGAGAGACTGACATCTTCTGACATAAATATGAGTAATCCTGCTGGTACAGAAACAATATCTTTTGCAATTATGAGTCAAAACACATTTGAAAATATGACACAACAGTTTTCAACAGCTACAAAAGAAAATACTTCTGGAAACATGAGTCCAACCAGTGTAATGCCAGAAACAATCACCGGCTTGGGAAATACTAAGCCAGCTACTCAATCAAGGATCTCTTCAAGTATGATTCAAGGTGCAGCTATTATGGAATCAATTAAATCCGGAAGTGCAGCATTGGTGACAACCTCCAGCATCAATCTTGTACGTTTAACAGAAGTACAATCAGGTAACTTGGCTAGTTTGATTCCAAGTGTACCGTCAAGCATGATGCAGACTACATCTGCCAGTGATTTTCTTGATATAACTATAAAAGTAAAACCTACAACACTTATCTCAATATCAACAGCGCATGTTAATATAGATTCCAATAATCTTGCAAGTACAAAACCAACTTCTCTGGCAACAAAGAATCTGAATACACTAGAAAGTGAAACACAAACCTCCACTGCGATACCAGAAAGTTCGGCAGTGGAAAATCGAGTTATAATGACAAATTCAGCTCTAATTACACCTACAAGTTCCAATATTGGTACAGTTACGAGTACGAAATCAATATCTCAAGCAAAATTTAATCCAAGCGTACCTTCAACTATGATGGAAAGTACACCTTCCAGTATCTTTGTAAAAACATTGTCAGTAGCACCAACTCATGTAAACCTGAATACTTTCACTGATCAAGAGAAAACTAGTCTCACAAATCTGAACTCAAACATGCCTGAAAAAGATACTGCAATCACTAGACCTACTAACTTTGCAGGTGCTGCATCAATACCATCAACAAGCTCGTATTTTAATGCTCATATTGATATAAAATCCAGCACTCTGAAAGACCTGAAGCTAAGTGCACCTTCAAGTATCTTTACAAATGTTCTAGACACAGTAGCAAATGCAATTTTTTCTTCAATCATCGACCTAACCACTACAGCAATTACCAGTATGAATATTCTTGCCAGTAAAGAAACATCTACTCAGCCAGTTGTAGATGTAAAGATGTCTAAAAGTATGACACATAGTTCTTACACAATCTTGAGACATGAAGCTCTTGGAAGTATGGAACCAACTACAAGTAGAATAATAATATTACCCACAACCACTAACCTTGTCAATACTTTAACCAATATAAGATCAATGGCTATGGAAAGTATGAATTTAAGAGTATCCTCAAAAATGACTCAGAGTGCATATTCCAAAGATGTGCATAGTCCTACTAATGTAAGGCCTACTACAGCTTTAAGAACAATTTCAAGTATAGCTTTGAATATCTATTTTCATGCCGATAAAGAGACTTCTCTGGTAATTTTGAGTCCAACTACTCCTGAAAGCAAAGTGAGTAATCCAACAACACTTACAAGACAGAATACGTTAGCAAGCATAAGTCCAACTTCTGTCATGAAAAACGATATCAGTACTCTCAAAGATAGACAGTTAGTTAGTCTGTTGCATACAAGTTCAAGAAAACTTTCAAGCATAATTCAAAATGTATTCGGCAGTGATCAGCTACGTACAACTACAAATGCAAGACCAAGTACTAGTGCAATCTTACCAGCTTATACTAGTATTATTGTGAACACTGTAGCCGATACTGAAGTAACTTCTCTGGCAAATGTTGTTCAAAGCACACCTGAAAGTACCATGCAGGAATCACCTACAGCTGAGAGACAAACCACTCCAACAATGACAGGACTCATCATGTATGCAAGTTCGGTACTAAAAACGTCTGAAAGCATAAATCGTCTTGGTAGTTCAACAGAACTAATGCCAGTTATTCTGGCAAGTATTGATTCAAGTTTTTCTTCAAGCATGATACAGACAACTCTTGCCAGTGACACAGGAGGTCAAGTAACCACAAACATAAAGCACACATCAATTTTAAGTCCAACACCAATAGCCCATGCTAGTGTACATTTGAATAATCTTGTATCAACGTCTTCAGGAAATTTGAATCCAAACACTCAAGAAAGTAGAGCACAAACTTCAGTAGCAGTCGCAAGACCTGGTAGTTCAACAATGAGACAAATTCTGTTCACAAGAGAAGCTCCTACTACACCTACAAACACAAATCTTGGTACTATTATTGAAAGCAAGTTAGTTACGCTAGCGATTATAAATTCTACAACATCTTCAAGTATGATGCAAGATGTCCCCACCAGTAAACACCTTGATCCAACTACTTATGTAACACCAAATACATTTGTGAGTTCAATGCAAGCAAAAGTTGTCACAGAAAATGTAAACATACTTGCCATTGCAGACACAAAGACTCTGGCAGCTATGAATTTGAACAGACCTGAAAGTGTTATACAAAATTCAGCCACAGCTGCAGGGCAAAATATTCCTGCTGAAGTATCATCAACTAGGCTCGCAAGTGCAACACTGAAGACATCAGCAAGTATCCAATCAAGCAATGTAGATGCAGAACAAAGTTCTCTAGTAGTTACAAGACCATCTGGAACTGTTAGTGTGATCTCAAATGCAGCTTCTCCAAGTTCAGTTGCACTGAGTTTATTCAGTATAGAACCAACAAGATCTGTGAGTACAATACTACCTGTATCTTCAGGAATTACCACAAAGCATAGTATAGGAAACCAAAATCTTGAAAATTCTGTTGGTTTAATATCAAGTGATTTACAAGTAGTTACTGAAAGTTCCATTGAAAGATTTGTAACAAATGTTGAAAATTCTTTTAACATTATCTCTACTTCTCACAGTCAAAACACTAACTATTCAATGGCGAACACAGCTGCTACTTCATCTAGTGTTTATTCATCTACCCTCAGCAAGCAAATTATAGAACCATCACCCCTTATGCATGCTCCTCCTGTTACATCACATATACTGCACATTTCTACCTATTCTTCACCACTTGCTGTTAAAAGGCCGAAAGTAGAAGAAAGTATGTCGACTGGTGATGCAACAAATACACAAACAACTGAGGAAATCACTACTTCTACCGGAGTACCTAGTACCGAAGCTTCATTCTCGAAAGATGTTGATACAACAAAACCTTTTGTGACAGGTATTACTTTGTACTGATAATTAACTTTTAACTTTTGCTTTTTTTACTCCATTAATTATGGGACATGTTTTTCTAATGTCATTTTGATTTTAGAAATGTTAAATTTTTTTTCAAATGTCTCTGCCCAGTCCAGAGTTTCATTAATGTCATTGCGTTTTCTTTTCTTTTGTATTTTTCTCAACAAATTAGACTTCTAGATTTGTCTAATGCTCACATAGTTCCTGAATTTTCAATTATAGTTTTCAATGTTTTGTCCTAATTGTACAATTTTGAAATTATTTGGAAGGAAATCTGAAATTCATAAATTGAATTCACCACCAATGTAAACAAACAAAAACGTGACTTGAAGATATAATTCTATTTTTGATATAAAGAACTTATTCGTGCCTGAAAAAACTGATTTTTGAAAAGAGGAGTATATGAGTTTATAGATTTGCTTGAAATGTTCTGCTAAAATTTATTTTACAGAGATAAAACGAAGCTAAAATCCATTGCTCAAAAGAATTCGGATTTTCTTGAAAGGAGAACTAGGATGATTGCTTTAATTTCTTCTCTGAACCTATCCCTGCCTAATAAGTTTAAAAAAAATATAAAAATCACCCAAAAACAAACCAAAAATTGTCTGCTTTCTCCTCCACGTTCACCTCCATTGTTGCACGGCTACTCAGGAAATCATTAAACTTGTGATGTAACAACAGCAAGACAAATTTGTTTCCGTTCGCTTATATCAAAGGAAGACAGGACTGGCAGGCTTTTAAAATCCAGTAAAAATGACCAGGAAAACTTAAGTTTTGTCAGAAATGGTAAAAATCTATCAAGAGTACAGAGGGCATATTTTTGAAACTGATAGTACTGAGAAAGAATTGAAAAAGTTGCGCTAGTCACAAATAGTAAAGACAAACCTAAAAGACAAAAGTAGAGGCGACGCAGGCTCGAGCTGACTTAAAGATATACAGCATTTCCCCAATATTATTGCTATGGAAGCCTCAAGAGAGGAAAATAATATGTATAATACCTTCTTTTTGCTAACTTCCAGAACCACAAGTTATGCTTGAAACAAAGAGTAAAAATCTCAGTAAAAGCCACAATAAATGTTGACAAAGAAATTTAATCGGAAGCGACTATTCTTCGATTTCAAAATTCCAGCGTATTTTTATGTTTGCTTGCTTCTTTTTACTTACAGGGATGGCTAAGATTCATTCAACATGATCATAAAAAACAGCAACAAAAAATATTCTATTCTCTACTTTATCATTTACACAAGTCACGTTTTACGCTTCACTGATTTTAATATAATATTTGTTGGTTTTTGCAATCAGATTCGCCATTTCAGAAATATTTAGGAAACAACTGGGAAGTCATTTATTAGCTACACAAGGGGTTGTTACCAGACAAACATCTGAGATGGAGAGCACTGTCATAGTTGTCTCACAATCCAGACAATGCCTTCATTTTAATTTATACACAAAATGATTTTTGAAAAAGTAAAGAATAAACACAACCTAAAAATGACAAGTAAAAGAAGCACAAAGAAGAGAAAGGAGAAACATGTTATACTTTTCATATCTCAAACTTAAAATGTTATCGCACAAATATCAGTTTGTTCTCACAAATCAATCAATGTAAACTACGTTCAAAGTGTGTTGCTCGTGTTTATGACGTCACATTCGGTTACGGTGTTGGAGAAAATAGCGACAAGTGTTGGTGCTATCTCACATGTTTGCTTCTATAACTGGAGCAAATTGCATTAAGAAATTTTACACACAAATTCTCCAAAATATATGGGTTTGATTGATGTCAGGTTGATTTTTGACCTTATTTCTCCTTTAAGGTATTCTTTTTGATTTAAAATTTAATATGAATGTTAAGGAATTATTTCCTTCAATGCACATAAATTTACCCAAAACTCCATATCAGAACACTGGGATGAGTGGATGTTTTCTTTTTTAAAAAAGCTTATTAATATTTCTTAAGACAGAAAATTTTTAAGCATTGCGACATTCAGGTGTCCTTAACAATAAAGACTTCTTTGAATATTTCCATTCACCCTTGATTTTTTGTGCTTTAGAAAAGAAACCTACAAAACCTCCTTTTAGTCCATGGTCACCATGGAGCCAGTGTTCTTCTACATGTGAAGGGAAAAGATCACGATCACGTGAGTGCATACACAATTGTGTTGGTCCACGCAATCAGGCTGAAAATTGTGGAACATCACATTGTCCAGGTATGTATGTCCCCAGTATTTTTTACATAATGTTTTATTGTTGTGTTATCTTTCATCAATTCGATAATGTAATAAGAGAGTGTGACAAGATAGTGTAACAGATAACGTATCTTTCAAAAAAGAACTGCCAATTCTTAAAGCAGTGATAGACAGCTGTTTTGCCCTTGCTGGGGCTCATCAATACTGCATGGCCTGGTTGAGCAGTAAATTAAATTTTAAAACGTATGAGTGAAGAAGCCATAAAGTTTGGGTTATACTGGGGACAGAAAGAACCGTGCAGTTATTCATATGTTTTTGGTTTTCATTTTTTTATTTAGGTCATGTGCTCTCATGTTTTTCTAAGGTCATTACCAAGTCAGCATTGTTCATCATACTTTAAATTGTTGTGATAATTCTCTCAAACAGTTCCAAACATTGCTCTGCATTTGACTATTGAATCATGGTTCCGGCTTGTGACAAGGCCTTATGTGACTGAAATTTTAGTGACATAAGGTCTTTTGTCACTGGTGGGAATGCGCTAACATGTCGTCTTTTTCAGTGACATAAGCAGCGACATAAGCAGTGACATAGGGATCAAAAACTTTTGATATTTAGCGCACTGGCTTATGCCACTGAAACAAAATATCAGGAAAGTTATTATGTTGCCGCCTAGTGAAGTGCACAAAAAAACGTGGTTTGCTGTTGGTCTCATTAATAGAATTTTTGGAGGAATCCCCTTTCAATAAAATATGGTAGTGGATCGAGTCTACAACTTGGCACTGATCTTGCAGCAGGAATATTCATTGTTCCGGATTCAAATATTTTTCAAACAAAGATTTTTCTAACACTCCAGTGTTGTTTTTGGTGCTATATTGACCTATATCGAACAAAGTTAAGTAGAAACACACATCACACATTGCAAATAACTGCAGACTGAATAATCCTTTGTAATTATGATACTGAGTCCCAGTCTCTGGTGGGCAAGTAGTACGGACATTTTTTTCATCCAAAGCGCCTATAACGTTTTGCAGATTCCAAATCTTCTTGAAGTCTTTAGCAATTGCTACCAAAGCATCCATACTAGTGGCAGAAATAAACTTAGCTACTTTTGTTCATCATATTATCCCACTGGTGGGAACGCACTGACATAAGCTGCTGTTTTCACGCTTGAATGATGTCACCGAAACTTTATGTCACTCATTGACATAAGGTCTTTTGTCACTGGTGGGAACCAAGCTTGAGAGTTGTCATAGGTTTTAAAAAAAACTAGCAATGAAAAATTTACCCGCTTGAAAAAAGCTGTTGAAAAAAAATGTTGCTAGTTGTGGCTGGAAGTGAAGAAAAAATAGAAGGTCCTCGATCAAATAGATACAGCAAATGGAATTGAGTACTGACGATACAATGTACTGTTAAATGGGTTGGCATTGATTTGCCGTAAAGAGTTGTGCATACCTTTTAAGGGCCTTCAAAATGTTTAAAATATCATTTTTTTGGCTTCTTGCCTAAATAAAACCACTGCAAAGCTTGTATGAACCAATGTTGTTTGACTTTGATTGTTTAGAAGGTTTAGCAGACTCCTAAATGAACGACGTCACCCTTAAAGGAAATCCAAATTATTTTGAGCAATGGATTATAGCTTTGTTTTGGAACCATCTGAAACCATTTTTAGATGAACATTTCAAGTAAATTTTTAAATTCAAACATTCTTCTTTCCTCGAATCATTTTTCTTGCCCTTGTAAGTTGCGTGAAAAATTGAATTTTTCTCTTCAAGTCAAGTTTTCGTTTGTATACAATGGTAGTAAATTCAAATTATGAGTTTTCGATTTCCTTGAACTCTAGTATATTTTTTTATACATTTTTGTAGTTCATGGTGGCTTCTCGCATTGGAGTAATTGGTCACCTTGTAATTCCACCTGTGGGGGAGGAGCAAGAAATAGAATGCGACAATGTGATGATCCTTTACCTAAATATGGTGGTTTTGAATGTGTTGGGTTTTTGCTGGAACAAAGAAAATGTAACATACAAAAATGTCCAGGTATGTATATAATGATTATTTAAAATTGAAACATGTTAAACTTCCTTTCATAGATTATATTTGATTTTACCCCAAAAAATCCCTGCAGCATTGGTATGCATTTAAACTTTTTTGACGAATAAAGTTTGGACAAGTTTTGCCTCATAACAACAATTATGATGCTCAGTGAGACTTCCATCTTTTTGCTTTGGTAAATAAGTATTTTCATATCGTTTACTCAGGACACATTCTATTCAACCCAAATTACCTAACCAGTTTAACCAACTCAACTCTTATCTTCATTCCATCCGTCAGTTTGGTTGATTCAGTTGACTCAGTTGACTCAGTTGTATAACCGCTTTGACCATCTTGAGCAGGTTTGATCAATGTAACTAGGAAAATATTCAAAATTATATTGAACGCATTTAGGTAAAAAGAAGCTTTTTCAAAAAAATTTATGTTTACTTGCCCTTTAATATTTCACAAAATAAAGTATCTCCAGTAATAAAGGTGTTGATTTTTATTTGTATAGTGCATGCTATGCCTGGATCCTGGACGCACTGGAGTGCCTGCAGTAAGCCATGCAAGGGAGGTGTCTTGTCTCGAAAACGAACATGTTCAAGAGGCTTGTATGGAGGTAGAGATTATTGCACATCACCTCTTGTTGAGAACATTCCTTGCAATGAGCGACCATGCCAGGGTAAGTATCAATACGTTATATACTTAGTATGTATTCGTTCTAAATGACCAATGCAACTAAATCGACTTTTTCACCCAAAAAACTCATTTGTTTCATGTTTTTGTTTGGTTTGGTTGACAGCCATTTCAACCACATCGCGAGCAGGTTGGATTGATTGGATTGCAGCCAACTATTTCAACCATCACTCTTGGTTTGTGGCAGCTTATTCACTAATTTTGCTTTAACTGTTTTTCCATTGCATCTTATCAATAAAAAGTTTGTCAAGGTTTTTCATTAGTTAAAAGTTCTGTCATCTAATAAATTTTTCGGTTAAATGCTTTGTCATTCGTTTAAAATTTTGTCACTTTTGAAATTTTCTTAAACAGAAGAAAATCAACAAAAATAGCTTCTTTCTTTTAACGTGAGTTTGGGTAAAGATTGGCACTGGAACTTAAATGTGAAAAATAGTCAAAAAAATTTACAACAAAATTTCACAAACTAGAATTCTGTAAAAAATTGATATAGTTTTTGTAACTGCTTAGGAACCATTTGTTTCATCAATGTCTGCATTCAGAATTTGTAGATTTTGCAATAAATGCAAACATTACTCCTGGAGCAAGTCGTTTGCTGCATTTGACTTCTAATTCCTATGAAAAATTGCACTAGTTTTATGTTTCTGCCTTCAA
Source organism: Stomotoca atra (assembly GCA_036873935.1). NCBI lineage: Eukaryota > Metazoa > Cnidaria > Hydrozoa > Anthoathecata > Pandeidae > Stomotoca > Stomotoca atra. The sequence goes on from JAYJMG010174029.1 coordinate 11,962, forward strand.
AAGTAAACTAAACGCAATTCCCTATTCCAATCTGTTATGTTCATTGCGCTTCAAGCAATCTATTTTTATGAAGCCTTAAACATTTAATGTTAGGTTTAAATGTTTATATGAAGTATTTACTTTTATTGTCTTTTAGTTATATATGGTTCTTTAATCACAAAGTTTGATCTCGAATTTAATCCCAGTTATGAAGACATCCGAAGTAAAGGATTTCTTGCTTTGAAGGACAATTTGGAAGATGAGGTAATATCTATAGTTTGTGCTGTGGTGAAATACATTGGTATGAAAGTAGGTTTAATGTTTCTACTTTTCAGAGGAAAACCAAAACTGTGATTAAAATTGGCACGAATGTTTTACTTGGAAATGGATGTATGAACACCCAAAACATTCGTTTTTCATCTCCTGCTGTTAATGTTTTGCAGGTTTTAATGTTTGATGCATTGCTTCTTTTTTTAGTTTAAAGGCATGCTTAAAGAAGGTTTTGAGAACTCCATAATACAGCAGCTAGTTTTACATAAAGCAACGTATGTTATTGTAACCTTTTATGTTTTTGAATTATTTTGACCCTTACCACGCAACTGCACTTTCATTTCCAATCTTGTTGGTGGTAGGTAGAAAAACAAATGTTAGATGCTTTCACAGGAAAGCCAAGGAATAAGGAAAAAACTGTTTCCATGGCAGTAACTACAGAGCTAGGTGAGCCTAATAAGACACCTTGCATAGTGACAATAAACAAAAATAAGATGCATTTTAGTGACATTTAGTGAGAATTTTAAGTTTACCATGTATCAAGTTTAAAGATTCTAAAGTTGATTGATAAATTGCAATCTTGGGCAAATCTGAAGCTTTGATGCGAGACACTCAAGAATCCTTGCATGACCTTGTCACAAATGGACCACTGCTTTGTTTGCATAGAACATGATCCACCAAACGAAATCATTAAAAAGTTGCTGTGGAGGAGTGTATTTATGTTGAAACAATACGCATAATGTGTCCCACTAATTTCTGCAAGCAAACTTTTTGCTATCAAAATAACAAGTTACATTCTTTAATCCTAAGTTTTATTATGCTGAAAGTATTGGTAATTTATTTTTTTACAGGCCTGGTAGTGTAGTTGCCAATTACACAATTGTTTTTCAAAGTTTGGACTCTTCTCAGTTTCTGTTCATTCAAGATTCGATTGAAACAATTAATTCTGTTGGAAAAATTGCCATCCTCGATAACTTGAATTACTATCATCTTGCACCAGGAGGTATGTTTAACTCGAGATTTTCAAGTTTATTTGTTTTAATTGTTGAATGTTTACCCAGGATAGCCTCTTCAAAGCCTGTTGGCTCTGCTATCAATGGAGGGTCCTGCCAGAAAGGTCCTAATCATATTTAAAGCTCCCATTTGAGCTACGGAAATCACTCTGTCGACTAGACAACCCCTGTGTAATTTCCAGTTGGTGAGGATCCCAAGCGGGTTCGAACTCACATCCTCTGATAGAGTAGGCTCCTAACAGCTACATTACAGATGCACGCCGCCACATCCGCCTGAGTTAACCCATGTTATGTGCTGATTTTTTTTATTTTAAAGAAAATAAATATTCATAATTCATAATTTCACTGAATAACAGTGTTGCGATGATTTTGACTAAGTTTTCCTTAATGTAGTTGTGAATTATTACTTGAAATTAATTAATTTATCAAATGTTTATCTATTGAAGGAAGCATTCATTTTAGAGCCTGACAAATGTTCTAAACGAATGCAACCTAAATATTCGAGCTAATAAATATAAATATTTTGATGTTCTGACTTATCCTGGAATTCCTTCTTATTCTTTTGTTAAAATGTTTACATTCTGTGTTGATAATTTGTAGTTCCAACAGCTCCTCCATCTAACATAACAATCTTGGCAACATCAGCAACATCATTTCTTGTATCATGGAAGGATGTACCAACAGATCATCAACATGGTGTTATAGAGGCTTATATTGTTTATTATCGGGAGAGTGCTGATGTTAGTGCACCTTATCAAGCAATTGCAAGCCGTGACTTTTCGACAGTGATAATTGGTCTAATACCTGCAACATTGTATGGCTTTAGAGTACTTGCTTATACAGCATTGGGAAATGGAGTGGCATCTTCTGAGATGTTGAGATATACCAGTGAAAAAGGTTAACATATTTTTTAGTAGTTCTCTTTTCAGAACTAATTAATTTGATGCAATGAGATGGTGCATGAAATCTGTCAATATGAAAGCTTTGTTGGAGAAATTCAAAGTGCTACACTAACATCAGTGTTGACTTGATAGTTAAGCCCATCAAATTTGTGATTAATTCTTAGGTTTTACAATTTTGGAGTTGGGTGTGGAGACAAGACATCGACAAGGCTTTTTAAATACTAAATACAAATTATATTAATACTACTGATCTAAGAATATATATGACTTAAAACCAGACTGATATTTTATGTGAAATTTAACTACCTGTCAGAAATTTCTAGGTAGAGCCGGGTAATTTAGGATTTTATTCGATAATTCCATGTGTGTAATGATGTCATACAAAAACTACTGACATCAGCAAAATAATTGTTGCACCATTTTGTTTATCTGGAAGTTAATGGTCATACCACCAACTTTAAGGACCCCATACAAGTCCAGGATTTAAAGAGGCGGGTGGCATTTCTTTCCAAAATAGAGAAAACAAGATTTAATGTTCTGGTTTACAATAAATGAATATAATATAAAAGTACCGAATATGCATTCAATCTCTTAGAAAGAACACCCTTTATCTTTAATATAAAGGGGAGAGGGTTATTCAAAATTTGAAAGTCATTTGTTAAATATTTTCAGAAAGGGGCATTTATTTGTTTAAAAGAAGAGGGTTCATTTGAAGCGTTACTGTAGTTCACATGCTCTCAATATCATGACTAATGATAACATAAAAACAATGGACCTCATCT
>JAYJMG010174030.1:0-11864 GCA_036873935.1 Stomotoca atra
GACGAGACTAAAAAAAAGTTGAGTTAATTATCAATACAGATCACAGAAATATACACACAGTAGTAGATTTTTTTTTTTGCTTGGCCATCAAAATCAACATTATTATTTTATTGTTTCTGCGAAAAATAGGGTCGGTCGGGCCCGTAGATCAACAAATTGAATTGGTGTGGCCTTAAAAAGAAAATGAGAGAAAATGCAAGAAGTTAGTATAAACATGGGTGACTTAGAAACCAAGCTAAAAAGCGTATTATATAACCAATGAGTATGATCTCATCTCTTCTGCAAGCTGTGGAAAATTTTCACGAAGATGTGATCTTTCATTCCAACATCGAGAATAACGGTAAACGGAGTTGATGAAGACTGGGAGACTCAGTCACTGGAAATGAACTTTTTTCTAATTCATATTTTTGAATTTCTCTAGAAAGTGAATTTTGGTCCAAATCTCAAACACTTTTCAGCATGAATTTTTCAATACGTGCCTGTTCTCAAGTTTTCAAGGTGAATATGCAATGTAATTGTCTCATTGGAACAATAGTTAATTAAAAGAAAAGAAAATTTTGCAGTTTTTTTGGGTCCATATCATTGGGATAAAAATTCAGGGCAAAAAGGGTTAAATTGTAATAGTTATGATTTAAGCAAGAATTTAATGAAATTTTGCACAAATCCGGGAGTATTATATGGCATACCAGAGGTGGGTAAAGTGAACTCTTTGAGTCACATACATCACGTTTGATATGTTTTTTGTCCCTATAAAATCAAGTGAACTTGGCTATGCAGTGAAAGTGAAATTGCATATATAATGTATTTGTTAATGATTCCATGAAATTTAGGGTCATAAACCCAAATTAGGAGGTTAAATTTTATAACATTGTTGAAAACTTGTTGCAAAGGTTATAAAGCTCTTCTTTTTATGATATTTGGAACTGGAATACAGACTTCTGATAGTTATATAAACAGGCGAAATGAGCAGCAATAATCTTTTATACACTTCCTTATGGTTTCCATTTTATGCTTTCACTGACATTTTTACTGTATAAATATAGACAAGTTTTATTAATATTTCACAATTTTAACAGCACTGATAATGATAAAAATCGAAAAGCTTTTGTATATTTGAACTCACTAGTTGCATTTTTATGATTAATTATATTAATAATTGTGCATTCTATTTTTAGTATGGTATGTAAATATATAACATCTATAATTTTATTTGTGGTTGCTTTGCAAGAATATATGCTGCTGACAGTCCATGCAGGTAAGGGCCATTCATCAAGTCAATAAAGTCAAAGCTTTTTTCAGCGACAAGGCGTTATACTAATGGACAAATTTACTTCACGTATTCTAATTTGATGAGTCTGGGCAAGACTTGTAACTAGAACACCTATGTAAGTATTGACGTCCCACACATAGAACTTTTATATTAACTTTTTTAAGCGTCTAATAGGGTGCCAATGTTTTTTCACTCTTCATATCAATCTAATAAACATATACAGGCCGAATTTACGGTAATTTTGACCATCAGATCGATCGACAGATATGGCTTATTGACTTGCTGTGAAATGTGTCAAAAATAAAGGGCACAAAAAAGAAAAGTTATTTCTGTAATTTTTGATCTGTGAATGCAGCGAAAATGACTTGAAACCTGGCAGTTAGTTATACTTATTGTTAGACATTTTTTTGACATGTTTCTGATTTCACCAATTCCATGAAATTTCACATCAATGTTTCCCAATTTTTCCAGTAGAATCTTGAAATACTCATCTGATAATGTTATGAATACAAATCTGCCTCTCAGAAAATCCATACAGAAATGAAAAAATCTAATTATTTTGGCCTGGAAAATAAACCAGCTATGATGTCACTCAAAAACTGCTGACATAAGCAAAATATTTTTTTTGCATCATTTTGTGTATATATCTATGGTTTAGATTACCACGCAAAGTTTTAGATAATGTCTTTTAGATATTATGCCTCCCCTCCCCCCAGCTTTCAGGAGCCATAAAAAGCCCAATCATTATAGGGATTGACACTACTTAAAGTTACACATAATTCTTCAGATTTGGAAATTCCCTTATTAAAAACTTTCAAATAACTAGGTTTTAGATTCATTTTGAAACTCATCATTAGTGCATCAAGACTGCTAAAAAACAACTTACTCCTGATCACAACGAATGTCTTGTATTTCATTTGTCATTTTTAGCAACTTCGTCACAATAATCTTTTTTTAAGTAGGTGGTTATCTGCAAAATCTCTATGAAAAGTTTGGCCTTCACTCATCTTCTTTTCATTCATTATTATTTTTCAGCTGGTTCTCGTGATCTTCAGTATCAAGATGGAATTTTACAATCATTTCGATCACCTGGCTACCCATCAGCTTATCCTGCATATGAGTACTATCAATGGTATCTCCCTGCTGTACCATCTTCGAAAGTTTTTTACCTAGTGTTTTTTGAAATTGTATTGGGTTCTAAGGAAGGATCTGGTGCATGCATGCCGGCAGAATCAACATTGTCGTTAACGCAATGGAAAGCTGGCAAAAGGTCGAAAAAAATAGTTGCATGTGGATCTAACAATACTGCTCCAATTATCAAACAAATAAAGAAAAGTCAGTGGTCATCAATCTTATTTCGTTCTGGTGGTAAAAGGACAACTTTCAAAGGATTTTCTGGGTCCGGTTTTCTCTCAGATGCAGGTGATGTTTTTTTTGATTTATTCTCTCAGCAGTAAAAGCTGTTACCGTAATTGATTCGAATAAGCCCCTGATTTATTTTAACTGTCCATCTCGAATAAGTATCCAGGGATTAAATTTTTTTCAATAAGTGCCTGTTTTTTAATCATCCATTTTGAATAAGTGCAACCCCCTCTCATATGTAGTTCTTTCCTATTAAGTTTTATCACAGAAAACTTACCCTCCTTCTTCGTAAGCGTCTTTTTAACTCCCAGCAGCTGTGTTTTCGTGTTAAGTTACCCTGTCCTAGCAAGAACATATTGAAAAATTTGATGCACTTGCTTCTTTTTAAAGCCATCTCGAATAAGTGCCCACTGAAATTTTTAAAATGTAATATGGGCCCAGGTTGCTTATTTGAATCATTACGATATGCTGAAAATCGGAGTTTGAATCATGTCTCATGAAGAACTATATATAATTGACCTCATCTGAAAAGGGTAAATGAGTAGGCTGTCCCTTACGACTGATAGTGATGTACAAACCTAAAGGAATTTGGTGGTGGATTCAGGGTTTCCAGTGAGTGTGCCTCAGACCCTACGAACTCTTTGCTCTGGGGTACATGGTAACAAATTTCTCAAAACAAACAAGTTGCTAATCAATCTTAGATGTATTTTGAAAATTGAGAGCTCTTGTTTACCCTCTACATCAAATTTAAACTTGTTTCGGGTATTTTTCTTGAGATGTTCCCCAAGGGCAAGGTTTCTTTTCTTTGATTTAAATTTCATGTGTATGATTCTAAAATTTCTGGTGAAAAATATCAATTCATAACTATGAATAACAGTAGTAAAAATTATCTTGGCATAAATTTCCACAAAAATCTAATATATTCAAAGCAATGAAAGATTTCTTCAATTATCTCACTGTTTCTCTGGTATGCTTTCTCAAAAACATATTTTGCTTCTTTATAATTGTCTTGCTTGAAGTACGTCTTGGGTAATAACTCTATGGGACCACCAATGAATGCCATAAAACCAAAGTTTTCTTTTAATAAATCAATCTAAACACATCAAAACGAATCATTTTTCAATGATAAATATGTCCTGACTCAAGCACATTTCAGCGTGAAATTAAAAAAAATTTCAACAAGCAATGCATGATGAGTAATATTTGGAAAGGCGATAAACATTGACCTATATTGAAAATCATCAAACATTGAATTGAGAAAAGGAATTCTGAGTATAAGGAAAACAAGTGAATGTGTTCACTTAACAACAAAGTTTCAAAATGTTGTGGTCCTTTGATGCTATATTCGGCTGGCCTATTTGTTTCACCCTTCTAAAAAACATAGAAGGCCTTCCAATTCTAGAACGAATTCTTACCTGAAACAAACAACTTTTCCTTCTAAAAACGGAAGGCTCTCATTCCGCAATAAGAGAGAGCTTATTTGACAGTACAGTCACTTTGTTTTGGGTGATCAACAAGGGCCATTTCTTAGCAATAGACATGCGCATTAGGTACAGTAAGCTCGATGGCACAAATGTGGTTGGTGAAAACTCTACAAATAAAGGCTGGTTCATCGAGTATAAAGCCTTCTAAAACAAGAAGGATGTGCACGAAACAAACGAAGCAGAAGGCCTTCCAGATTCATGCCTTCTGAAGCCTTCCAGGTATCGAGCTAGAAGGCACAGAAGGCCTTCCGAAGTCTTCCGAAACCTTCCAAGGTATGAAACAAACAAACCTTCTGTTTTTAGTAGGTCTTAGAAGGCCTTCCAAGGGACGAAATAAATAGGCCCTAAATGAACTAAGGGTAACAAATAAGCTATAATTTTCAAGAAAGTGTATAAAATATATATGCTGGTAACTGAGCCACAGAGCTTTTCTACTTTTTTAAAGCTTACCCCAGTAAATTGCACAAAATTGAGAAAGAAAGAACGAAATCCATTGCATGGAAAATCAAGAGAAAATAAAACAAAATAAAATTCAAGTAAAAATCCCAACCAGCTGGAAGTAACCTATTAACAGCTTTGCAATGTGCAATATTCCTTTATGTACACACGTCATCTAGTGCCCCTGGCTGTAGCTTAGACTAGACTACTTAGACTCTAGCTTAGACTATGAACATTCAGCCTTAGGCAGGTTAATCAGGGACGTGCTTGAAGTTTTCCCTGCTGACCCTGCTGACCAGCAAGTATGAGAATAGAGCTGCCAAGTTCTTTTGCGATGATAATTCTTTCATTTTCATAAAGTTCAGTAAGAGTTGGTAGATTAAACATTTTTAGATTTTTTTTAGATTGTGGTGGTGTGTCATATCATATTAGATCTACCATATTTCCACCAATGAACGGAAAAGTATACATGAGCAATAAAAAATGTGTGTGGCTACCATCTTCAAAAGAGCCTTATCGACAATTGAATACCTATGTTGTGTTTCATTATTTTGAATTGGAATACGCAATTAATTGCACCGCAGATTATGTGCAAATATGGGAACCATTTGGTACGAACATAACCTATCGACACACCCAGAAGTATTGCGGCAGCGTTTTTGAAAATCAATCACGTCAGTCATTCTTCAAGTTCAATAGCAATATCGCCATAGTGTTTGCATCAAATCAAAATATTTCCGGTGGTGGTTTTGAGTTATCTTACTTTCATTCATCTGAAGGTAGGTGCATATATCTGGTGGTTGGTACATATCGCATACCGTATTTACTCGAAAGAGCGCCTATGCTCGAAAGACCGCCCCCCCCTCGAATTAGCGCCCCCTTTTTACGTGAAATATTTAATGAGCGCCTCCCTCGAAAAAGCGCCCCCCCTTTTCCTCAAAAGGGGCGCTTATTTGAAAAAGACGTATACAAAGGGGGCGCTCATTTGGGAATTAGATAAAAAAAGCTTCAATTCAGCTAATTTAGCTTGTAGTGCTATTTTTCTTTTTTAAATAGTGGTGTTTTACAACAGAGGAGGATATATAGACTTTGAAGTTTAGAAAAAGAAACATAAAACACTTTATTCTTCTGTTATTATTTACTGTTCTTATTGTTTTATTAAAGAGAGAAATTGAAATTATTTTGATGTCTTCTTGATTTATTTAATGAGCGCCTCCCTCGAAAGAGCGCCCCCCTCCTCGAATTAGCGCTCCCCTTTGAGAATCCAAAATTAAATGAGCGCTCTGGGCGCTCTTTCGAGTAAATACGGTAAGTCTTTTATGAAGTAAGGTTCTTAAGACTGCACAATTACATTTTTGGTAATTGTGGTATGTGGCACATTTAAAGGAGAAGTAAGCTGAAAAATATTTTTTTGATATTTTGCTCCTCCAAACAATCAAAAAATTGAAGAAGTGATGCTGCAAAACTGCAAACCGAGCAAAAAAAATTAGGGCTAGGCCTCACCTAAAAAATGGAAATGTTTTAAAGAGAATGTAACTAATGAAAATAGCGTTGGGACATATTTTTCAAAAGCTTCTTGCGTACATGTAATTTGGCCTATAATACGTTGTATGATTTTTTGATCCCCGTCCTCCCGCTAGAAAAAGTGTAAAGTGTTATTGTTGCGTAGCTGCTTTTGATGATCGTTGTATAGCTGCTTTTGTCATGGCAACATATCAACTAGAGCATTTTATTTAATGGCTATATTTTTTATTTTTACTGGAAATGGAAATGGAAAGAGATAGGGAATATATCTTTTTATCTGGTTTCTGCCCGCAGTAAAAGTGAAAGGGTTTTATGTCAGGGTTTTATGTCAACTGCAACGATGTGACGAAAGCTCTAACAAACATATCTCTTTCAAAGCATTCTGGCTCAAAGTGAGTTACAAGTGTAAATAGAAACTGTTAGTACGTTAATAGTTGTTCTTGTGCAGCCAGTTGTCAAGGCTAGACATCCTGAAAAATGTCACTCACATCTTTATTAGCAATGGAGCAATTCGTGCAACCTATCGCCCCATAATATTTGTGTAAGTGTAAACAAATATTAAAAACAAGAAGAAATAAATGAATATGTACAGCAAAAGAGAAACACTGATGTAAAATTTGCTGCAACTTAGCTGCTCGCTTGCTTTTTGAACTATGATACCTCACAAACTGCGCTCGCCTTAGTCTTTTTTAAAACGCTACATATTCGGGATTTTGCAAGCTTCTCGACAATGTGAAATGCGTTTTTTCGCAAGAATGAAAGCCTTGTAACGTAAGCCGTTGTTTTGTGATTTTGACGAGGGAACAATTGCATTTTTAAAAAAAGTATTTTTAGGTCATTTCTCCTTTAACTCTTTCTTTTCTTGCTTTTGTAGGTTGTGGAGGTGCCAAATTTATTTCAGGTGACCTAGCTGAGACAATAACATCACCACATTCCTGGCATCACTATCCAGCCAACATGACATGCTCCTGGTTTTATTATTCACAACAGAATTTCACAGCATACATCGAAGTAATCAGAATGGATGTTAACGCAACAACTAATTATTGCCATGGGGATAAATTATCTGTTTTCGTCGGTCAGTTGAATGCAATGACAAATGCTAGTCACAAAATCTGCCAGCCTGAGTCAATTAAACTGGAAACAAATCGGTTGTTACTTACTTTTGAAAGTGACTCAGTTGTTCAAGGGACAGGATTTTTGGCAAAAATCTATTTCTCTCAGTCAGCACCTATGTCTATGTCATCATTGGTTCCAGGTAAAAAATTTCTAATACCCTACATACTATAAGAAGTAATTTAAATCTATGTTGACATATTGACGGCCTTAATTTTCATTGATATTTTAGCTAACCAACTAACTGAACTAAGAATGTATCTGCCATAACGTACTGTCTAAAGTAATGGATATTTTGCTTGAGAGAGGTAATTTACTAATCTTCCGTGAAAAATGTCTCATCGCCCAATGTGAGGAAACTATTTTTGGAGACTGTTGTTTAACCCATTGCATGAAGAACTTGATTAAGGATGATGTTTATTAAGCTCTTGTGGATTGAAAAACATTTGAAATAACATAAAAATGCTAAAACATAATGACTGATTTTTCTTACTCTGTATAAATACATAGGTAAGTCTGTCCTGAACCAATGGAAATTTGAGTTTCAAGTTAGTGCATCATGTACAAAAAGTAAACGCAGGGTGCAGACATTTTTCCCTGAGACTTTGGGAACATTTTTGTATTCATGTATTCAACGATACATTATGTTGCTTTTATTAAAGCTCTTAGAAAATGAATTAGGTACAGAAGGGTTAGCTGACAAATTATTTTGAGGTTATTAAGATAAGTGATTGATAAGTGATTGAAAAAGTGAAGTGGTCCTGTAAGTAGTCAAACACTAAAAATGATATGTGCTTTCAGATACAGTACACTAACCAGAATATCAGCTCTAAGAATTTCCTGTGTTTCCTTCTTTGATCGTTTTATAGGTTAGCTTGGAAATATTTCTAAACTTTAGAATAGTTAGAAATTAAAATTCTTTTCGCTCTCTATTTAATCTTCCAAGTGAATGCTTGCTGTAATTTTTAATCACAGATGATAAAACGATAGATAGTTCTTTCTTTGAAAATGTAAACGCAGTTGCTAGCATTATGGCAATGCAAACATTATACCTTTTAGTACCTTTGGTGAATTGTTTTTTGTTTAAGCCTTGATTATTTTTTATTACAGTTACCTCGCGTCCTGTCACACCTGATAAAAAGAAAAGCAAAGATAATGGATTACCAGCTTATTCTTTATATCTTATAATTGGTGCAGGAGTTATCGTAATCGCTATCATTCTTCTTGTTGTTCTCATACTAAGGAGGTAAGTCATCAGTTTAGAAGAAAGTGAATTGTGGAATAATCGCGGTGGCTCAGTGACTCAGTGGTTTAGTAGTGAAGATCTCAGTTGGGGTAATATTTCTGGAAGCATTGTCATCTATCAGTGTTAAATAGCTGTGTCCACATTTTATGGGTGAGGGTAGATTACGGGTTGCAAAATAAAGACACAGATGATTATCTGAAAAAAAAAGTTAGTGGACACTCTCCCCAAATTGGGGCAGCCATAACAAGAGACAAATGAAAAAGTTGGCTTATGTCCACTCTTCTTGCTTCTTTTTTCTCTCCTTTTTTTCTCAGAAAATAGCATCTTAAAGAAGAGGTCATTATTCCCTCATTATTTCATCCACTTTTTATTTGATTTTCTTAATTTAGGCGTAAACTGAAGCAGCAACAGGAAGAAGAAGCAGCTGTTACTTTTCACATAGGAAAAAGGTCAAGGTAAGAGCTGCTATAAATTGTTGAAAACTTTGAGCCATTTGTTTAAAGATAACTTATTTTAGTAAATTAATGAAGCACTTACATAGAAAATAATGGTGCAGAAAATTAAAGCGTATCTTGAAAAATTTACAACCGCAGATTGTGCTTTTACATTAAGACGCATTGCACATTGCTGAAAGTTTACCAAAGTGTTTTTATTTCACCTTTGGATTGATGAAGCGGTGAATTCGTTCCGGAATAGTGTAAACACAATAGGAAAATGGCAACCAAAACCATTTTGGTGTGTAAGCAATCCAAAACGTGTAAATGCAGTCAAATTATCATGCAGAAAATTAACGTGGAGTAGAGGTGATCTGTTTTTCCAATGTAAGCCCACTGGTTCCTCTGTAACATCACAGGAATATAGATCTATGTTTTTTTAAGCCAAATCTTCTCAAATTTTCAAAATATATACCATTATACCAGTATATGTTTTCTAAAAGCTTGGTTCCTTTCTCTAAAGCTTGGTTCTCATTATGTGCTAACGATGCATAAAGTATAGTGTGCATGACTTCTTTTAGCCGTTGGCAGAAATGCGAAAAGAAGTTGCAGTGCAGCTACTTTCTTGTTCTCACTATGCAGTAATGTTTTCTCAAATTCAGTAAAGATATCAGAGAATGGTATTTTAACCACACTTCAAAATGAAAAATGGTGAATTGTCAAAATAACTGGGCCATAACAAAGAAAATGCTAATTACTTAGGTACTATCAATTAATTAATCAAAGTTCGTTTGCAATAGAAGAGCTGTCTCCTGACTATATCAGTCCAAACAGAAGAAATTTTCATTAGGGGTATCTACGAAAGAAGAACAAAACTAGGAAATGCATAGCGTCTTTTGTTACCCTTGCCATGTTTAAATTTTCTCATTACTTCCACGTTGATGTGATGATATTTCCGATAATTTTATTATAAACTCCAAAATTTTCCTTCACCTTCCTCATTTTTAGCATACATACTGTTGGCATCCTTTCATCTTCTGAGAAAGGTACACTAACAATGCAATAACAGAAATATGAAAAACAAAACTTTTTGATATTTTTTGTGCTAACGATGCGCAACAATGAGATAAGGATGCGTTAAGCAGGTACTTTTCACATTCTAAAAAAAAAATTTGCGTTAAGAAATTATGCGCACCATGCTTATCACATCAGTGATAGTTGTAAAAGATTTTTACGAAAATCAATAGTGTTTGGAAAATTGAGCTTGACCTCTTATTCATGGAGTTCCTGACTCATGTCGCATGTTTTTTGAATTTCAAAGATAATTAGATTTCAAAAACAAAGGTATAAATTATTTTGCGTTCATTATTTAATGAAGTAATATTTTTCAGACTGCATAGTTACATTGAAAACCCTGACACAGGATTGTTCTCGAATGTTTGCTGGTCACATGGATATAATTATTTTTTTTGTTACAATGGTTAGTTTTGAGACAGGAGCTCCTTATTGGCTAATAATTTGCATGAATTTTATCCCTTAGAAAAATACATTTCAAGTATTATTGTTGAAGGCATGCTCTTCATGCTGATTGTTGCCATTTCAAGTTATGCTTCTTTGTCTTGTCCTAATTACTGATCAAATTATTTTCTCTTGTATCGAAAACCAGTTCAATGTGTTGAATTATTCTTCTGAGCTCTCTGCAAAACAACTTATTTTTATCCTTTTATTTTCATTTTTGTAAATAAAGATCACTTTTTTCACGTGTTAAAGTTACTGCACATGAAAATTTCAAGTCATTGTTCAGGAACTTGACCAACAACTTAAATGTATGTCAATATTTATAGCAAATATTTCTTTCTCCTATAGTGAATTACCATTGGTTGATACTGTTACTAACAAATCAAAGAAAAATAAGTAAGCTTTTTCATTTCTGGAACACATTCTTCTACTTTGTAAAAGTTTCTGGTAGACTGACTATTTTTTTGTTTGTTTTGATTTTTAGAAAGCAGAAAGTGACTTTCTCTCTTAGAGCTCCAAAGAATGAAGTAAATTTGTAAGTGACTATTATTATCTGTCGTGAGAATTGCATCGCACTAATTGATTGTAATTGATAGGTATAATGCTGTTCTAATAGCTAGTTCATATCCCACAAAGTGTGTGCTTTCCTTTCCTTGATTGAGTTCTGGCCTGATGTAGTTTTGTGAGACAAGCCACTTGACAATGCACTTATGCATTCTGCATCGGAAGTTGTTTGAATTAAAGACATGCGAACTGAGCTCACATACACAGAATAATATGTTGTTCTGCTTGAAATTAATCATTTGAAACAATTTATTTTTAATCATAATTTATTTATTTATGGCTGAAGGCAAATTAATAAACTTTTCATGGATCCCCCACCTCCCTATATATCTCCCACTCAATTGCCACAACACTTCATATGCATTAAGCTCATCAAGCAAACATCTGTGATACAAGTAATCACTCTGTGCCGATAAATGATCCTCATATTCAGCATTAAACGTCATTTTTGAATTCTGTGCAAATGGGTGGAAATGATGTAAAACATGTGCTATTACAGAAAAAATAAATAAAAAGTTAGGAAAAGTCATGAAAATTCAGCATCACCTGCATTTATATTACAGAAGTGACAGGGGGAAAGTACTAGGGGGGATAAAAATATAGGAAATCCGAAATCCGAAATTTATAATTTGAATTCACTACCAATGTAAGAAACTTGACTTGAGAAACTAAATTTGTGATACGAAGAACTTAAAAGAGCATAAGAATACTGATTTTTGAAAAGGAAAGTGTTTTGATTTATAGATTTGTCTTACATATTCAGTTAAAAATGATTTCATATAGTTTCAAAACAAAGTTAAAATACATTAAGAAACCTTCATATTAAGTGTTTTTTTTTTGCAGCTATGGAAAAGAAGAGAGTGAATCTAATGCTGGTAAAAAGTCGTTCCAGTATACAGATGTTGGAT
>JAYJMG010174141.1:0-11861 GCA_036873935.1 Stomotoca atra
AGGAGGAGGAGGAGAAGAAAACTTTTTTTATTGCGTTGTTTGCACTTGTTTTTGTTTGTTTTACATTCGAATTGATTGTTTGTTACCCCTGTCCCAGGCACAAGTTATTTATAGAAAGAAGTTAAAGGCAACCAATTCTACAACCCTCCATAGTGACAGTAAACAAAAAAATGATAAAATTAATTTAAATTTAATTCTTTGCCAGTAGTTTTATTAGTTAGAATTAACAGTAACCTATGAAATATATGGCAGATGAGGTCAAAGGTGGCTCAGTTTTATGAAGACAAGATTGACGGGTGTAAGAATGTTTGGAATTTGACTTTGTAAAATCAATAAATCTAATGAGAGATTTGATTTGATTTGCATAAATCTTATGAGACACCTATGCATGGCCATAACCTGAACATACAGTTGCCGCTCGATGTAGACTGTCTCAAATAATGGAACCCCGGATAAATGGATTTGCCTTAACAAATCTCTATTAATTTATTCAAATAAGTGGAACCCTCTATAACAAGAACTTTCGATAAGTGGAACCTATGTTATGGTCCCCTGAGCCAAATTACCCTCTCGTAAAGAGAACTTTTGCTATTTGTTTCGGAAAATTTCAGGAATTCGAACGTTCGAGCGTTTTTTTAGAAATTCGAACCTTGGACCTTTTTAAAAAATAACACGTGCGTTTGTAACACACTTACAGTACATTTTTTGAGTCTTATTTAACAGTTTCTGGTGATTTTGTACTTTTTTAAATGGCTTTCAAGGGTTATTTCACCAGAACTGCGCTTTTTTGGCGAAGTTAAAAAAAAAAAAACTTCGGATAAGTGGAAGATTCGATAAGTGGAACCATTTTCTTTGGTCCCTTCCGGGTTCCACTTATCGAGCGGCAACTGTAGATGCGGTGGGAGGGTGGAATAAAATTGGAATTTTACAAGTTTAAAATTCTCGTAAAGTGCTCTTTTTTGTATTTAAGGTTAAAGACCATTTTATTTTCTCTTTATTTTCCCATCCTCGCCCAAACTATCGTTGACTTTTAAGTCTTAGAGCGGATTTCCACTAAACGAGCCATTCGCACGATCTGTTTTTTTCGAACGAAATGTATTTCCACGAGGTGCAAAAAGTACATGAATAATTAATGCCTTATTTTACCAACATCTAAAAAAAGACTGCAATCATGTGATTGGCAAATATTTTCAGGCGAAATAATTCGTTGTTAAAAAACAGAAATAAATTTCTACTGACTTTTTTAGCGAACAAATTAATTTCGTGGGGGTGTTTCGACAGGTGATTTGAACCAATCACATTGCAGAAAATCATAGAGCTGATGAATTTGCGTGGGTTTTTCGTTTCGTGGAAATCCCTATTTAGGGTTAAATGTCGGATTAACTACCAGAAGAACAAACCATTGAAAAAATACTTAGCACAGAGAAATTTTACAAAATCACCTAATGCAGGCAGTCAGAAATTATGACCAATTTAAAAGAATTTCTCGAAGATTAGCTTCCGACTTAATACGACTTCCATTGCCAATCGTTGAAAAAATGCGGAAATTGTTTTTTGTAACAGTTTTAATGGACTTGCGAGTGTTTATTTAAGGTAATGTAATGTAATGCAATGATTTATTCACAGATAAAAATAGGTGCAAACAAAGAAACGGCCAAATATACATATATCAAGATTTTATAAAAGCACCGGTTTTGAATAAAGTATTTTTTCCTGCCAGATCTTGATATATGTATATTTAGCCGTTTCTTTGTTTGCATCTATTTTTATCTGTGAATAAATCATTGCATTACATTACATTACCTTAAATAAACACTCGCAAGTCCATTAAAACTGTTACAAAAAACAATTTCCGCATTTTTTCAATGATTGGCAATGGAAGTCGAATTAAGTCGGAAGCTAATCTTCGAGAAATTCTTTTAAATTGGTCATAATTTCTGCCTGCCTGTATTCATGCGCCATACGTAATCAATTTTGACAAGCAAATGCCACCACATTAAAAGATAACTTCAGCAAGCTCTTTTTATAGCAGTGAAACAATATTGTAGATGCGAAACGCATTTATGCGTAATTTTTATGCTTTTTATGCTTTTTCCGTTTTAAATTTCCTGTATGTTACATATAGCTCTTTGAGGGGTTCATAAATTTCCCTGCAACTTAAAGTATGAGAGTGATAAGCAGCATAAGGAACCACAGACGAGTGAAAGTTTAAAGGGTCTGGATAAATGTTCGAATTGTACGTCTTCTTGTAGTGTTTGTCTGACGCATATGTTTACTTTTGCAGGCAAAAATACTTTTTAGGGACTTTTTTTTCTTGTTTTTTTTTTCTTATATATTTCTTTCTTTGGCCGAGTTTCCTGCTTTGGTGCCATTCACTGCTGTCTTATGACCAAGTTATGTGGACCAAAAGGAGAGTATGCCCTCTGATCTAATGACGATAACTGAATTAGAAACAACAACAAATGAGTTTCCAAGATACGGATACAGAAGCACTGCCGTCACTCCGAATCCTCTGTATAATAGCCACGTCTATGTTTCAAGGGTGAGAGTAGATCGAGGGTCAACGTGATTTTGTATTACGAAAACAAGCATATGGCGAAAAAAGCTCTTTTCCTTGGCTTTCCTTGAAGTTTTCAGTAAAAGCATCCCACTTGTCTGGAAAATGACTTCAGGAAAATAAAATGAAGACAGCCAAATTTATTGGTACAGTGATCATACGTTTTCAACACGCATTGATATTCATTCAACATAACTGCGTTGTAGCTACATTGTTTTCTTCTAAAACGTGGTTTTGTGAAATTTCAGGATCTGATTTTAACCTGATTTTGGTTGTGATGGTTGCGTAGGTTTCTGGTATTTTGTTAAAGTATCGACCGGTAATGAAAATCTGCACAACAATCTTGTTTCAAGTGTATACGAATCGTCTGTTTTACCCCCATCACATGGCCACTGTTTGTTCACGGGAGACCTACACACGGTGTGATTTGTCTTCCAAACGTGATTTTTATGACAGCTGTGGTTTCCAGCGATAAATCTTTAAGATTGTACATTTTGTTGTTTGTGGTTTTTGTGTCAGGATTTTCGCACATTAAGAGTATTTTTAAAAAGGTCAGGTAATATTTGTGTATAAGCGCCTTTTCATATTTTTGGAAAATTCTGAGCAAATATTTGTGATCTTAAAGACACATATTGTTGTCCGAAGGAAAAGTTATATATATATTTTTGTAACCTGACTGAGATAGATCAAGAGACAGGTAACGTGGAGAATTTGCTAACTCGAAGTTGCTAACTCTAAATTCGTAATTCGAAGATTCCCTGTCTCGACAGAGCAGTTATGAATTATGTGTTCGAGGTGTGCCTTCATCTATAGGTGCAAAATTTAACACTAAAATACGAAGGCTTAGTAACATGATCTGAGTAGAAATATGCATATAGTCAATAAAATTTGGCTTTTCTCTGTTTGTCCATATTATGTAAAACCAGTAAATTTAATACTTTAAAGGCGCACGTGCCATTATCCCTATAGTCGAAATATGCTGGAGGTGACTTTAATCATAGATGTAAGTGCTAAGTAATTCAAAGTGGTTTGATGGAACGTAAAGAAGTGTCTGATGAACAACGTTCTATTCCTCAGCTTTCCTTGAAGTTCCCAGTGAAAGCATCCCAATTGTCTGGAAACTAACTTCAGGAAAATAAAATCAAGACAGGCAAATGTATTGGTACAGTGATCCTGTTCCCAATTACGCAATGATTTTCGCTCAACATAACTTTGTGTTAGCTACTTTTTCTCAATTAAAACTGTCTTATTTTAAGTAACTCGAAATCTAAATCCGGTTATGGTTATGGTGGTAGTTGCGTAGGTTTCTGATATTTTGAAATTGCTATGAAATTCGCATAGAAAATTTGAAACTCGTGTTACTCAAATAAATGTTTTGGCCCCTCATAGTTCAAATACATGAATCGTAATGTGCAGTTCAAAATGCAAAGCAAAGCAAAGCAAAGCATCCCGAATCGGAATTTTGCTTTGACCAATCACAAAGCAGTACTTTTTTCGTTCTGTCGTAATCTCGTGCTAAATGGAAAATGGCCTTGACTGAAGCTGTAATTGCAATCGATATTCTTATACGTCAGAAAACACATGACTACTTACATGGACTACTTCCACTGGACGTAAATGGGGTACTCTTGTTGGTTATATGACACAAGAAAAAAATTACTTCATTGCCAAAATTAGCGATTACAAGTTCCTGTGTATATAGCCATACTTTATGACGGAGAAGAAACACATACACTGTATTCAAGAACTAAGTGTCTTTGAGTCGCTCTATTTGGTAAGATGTTATTGGCAAGTCCTTTGGTGCTTAATCCAATTTGATCTACACACTTTTTTTTTATAAGAATCGTGTTTTTTTTTCTGAGCCTCGTGATTCTTAGAAAAACGATATTTTGAGCCTTAAATGATTCTTAAATGATTCTTAGATAATTTTTGAAAAAGCTGTTGTGCAACATTGAAGGTTCCTTTTTGTTGCGTATGTGTTTGTATGGGCGATAAAAGTCCCAAAAAGGGTCGATGGAGACGTTGCAAAATCAATGCCAAAAGTCATAGAGTCTACACATATCTTTTTAACGCTACCTGAAAATCATTGAAGTTCCAATATCTAATTGTCCAAAAGCTAACGTGGAGAGCACGCAGACGCAGTCTCTAATGTTTATCTGAAAGTAACGTTATGTTTTGACAGCTTTGTCAACAATAGTCCCTTTGGCCTATGGAAAAATTGCTATTCAAAGTTTTAACTGCACTTTAGACCGTCTCGTGCGTGTTTTAATTTTTTTCATAGCAACGTTTGTTTATTTATGATCGTTTTTATCGTCTTCGCTGAATACATGCTAAAAATCATAATGCTGACGCACAACACACGCACAAATAGCAAAAGCAAGTCTCTTTAACATGATCGAACCCTGTTTTCAAGATGAGAAAGCAATATGATAGGCAATAATGCAGGTTTTTGCGAGGTCGTTTGACCACGGTTAGCTAACAAGGAAAAACACTTAATGAATTTCCAATTTTTTTCTAGCTTCCCTTCATACATTGATTTGATGATGAAATTCTTCGCCTTAATCAATTGTAAAGTGACGTACAAAGTGTTGTATATCTTAAAGCGTAGGCGAAATTATTATGGAAAACTGTAGTTTTAAGTAAACAACATTGACAACATAACAACCCATTTCAACATGAGTATGGCCTAAATTAAACATTGTTTTAAACATTTTAGAGGTCAATACAATCTCCTGGAATTCCAGAAAATGAAGCCAAGCTAAATAGCTATTAGAAGGTGAAGAACTAAATAAAAAAATAAAAAATTGCAAAAACTCCCCCTCCCCCAAAAAATGGAATAAAGATGGATTATTAAGTTTCAATTGACAATTATGGTAGAGAGTGCTTAAGATTGTTAATGAAAGGGGATTGTATTGCTATTCAGAATATGACTAGTAATTAACTATCCTTTAAATTTTTTTTTAGTTTTGTAAATTAAATACAACTAGAAGCATACAGGTCTTAACAATATGGGAATTAGAAATCACTTCACTCTATCCAGTTTCTTACAATAAAATCTGGCATCATGGTGCTTGATAAAATGAAACTGCGTAAATACTACAATTTACTAACACTATGCTTTGCTCATATTGCAAAGGTGACATTTTCATTGGCTAGAGAGTTGTTCACAACCCCCCTTTTTGAACAAAAATAGTTGAAACCAGCACCCTCAAATTGGTCTAGGTGCAAACTTTTAAGAAAATCAGAGCATTGTACATTTTTGCCCAAATTTTAGGCTCAAATCCTCCTTTTTGACCAGAATTGGAAAAACCAACCTCATAGTTGAAATCAGCACCCTCGAGTTTGTCTACAGTCATCGTCATAATGTTTGAGAATCCAGGAGGTTTTAGCCTTATTTCAGATAGGACGGTTTCTCATGAAAGGCCTGTAAGTCAGAAGTCATGGTAGGAGAATTTCGTTCCATACGGGTTGGTGTTCAGATTCAGTCTAAAATGAATGGAACGCGAAATATTTTGATACCAAGGGTGCTCAATCTCGTGTTCAGGCTCAATAATAGTCAATTATTCGATGTCCTGGGTCCAACACCTTAACTGGCATTGGTAAACTTTAAGTTTAATCATTGGATTCTCCCTAACGAAAAAAGATTTCCAAATACTTGTGGTTTTCAATTGCGCACTATTCTCAATATATTATGACCATGATTGCAGGTGCAAATTTTCAAGAAAATCAGAGCATTGTACATTTTTATCAAAAATTAGGGCCCAAATCCCCTTTGTGACCAAATTCATTAAAACATGGACCCTGCTAATGACGGAATGTGGAAGCACGATGGGTTGTGGAAGCAAATGAATGAATCTAAAAGTTGGATTGATCTTTATTATGTTACCATTGAAACACAAAGAAAATAGCAATACATTCATTAAGCTTTGTTCTAACTTGACTTTCTTTTTACAGGTAAGTTAACAAATTGGCTTCGATTGTCCTGTCTGCCGTGGGAACGGGAAGAAAATAAAACCTTCGTTTTTCTTGATTCCTATCTTAATTATTTTTTTGTTTAATTTACCCGTTCCCGTTGATGCAACCATTTAGCTCAAGACGGGAACGGGAAAAAAATTTAAGCCAATCAGATTGCAGAATTCAAGGTTCTCCTTTCCCGTTCTGTGCTGCATACAGGACAAGTGGAAATTCAAGTTTATAGTGTGAAGTTTCACACATAGACACACGCGGTCAAGTCTAAAAGTCTACACAAGTTCGATCACGAGTGACCACAGTTTTTTTTATCTCGTTTACTGCTCCATCACACAACAACATCCTATCACAAATCTGGTTCCACAATGCGTCACCGATATGCTTCCACAATCCGTCATATAACTGCTTCCACAATCCGTCATAAGCTGCTCCTACTTTTTGTCGCTGCTAATTTTACTATCTTTATTGAAACATATGGTCTATGTTTTAGTGCTTATTGCGGATTAAAGCGGAAAGGTTGTGTCAAAGCTATCTGAAGTGCCCCAAGTAGTATCGTCATTCAACAATACATACGAAGGTGAAAATGCATTTAGACTATTTTGACGTATGCGAGAAGAATTTACCGGAGTTTCTCGAACGAATTTAATCATTGCGAAAAAACACACTCTTTCAGAACAAGCATTCACACATTAAACTTTAAAGTGGCGCATTAGAGGAAACACAAGCTTATGATTACTTGTTTACTGATTCTGTGATCGATTAAATTTATATTAATCCACTATTGAATTGTTGAATATTTAATCTCATGTCTTCTTCTGCTTCCATAACCCATTATGATTCCACATTCCGTCATTAACAGACCCTCGAATTGGTCTGCAAATTTTCATTTTTGACCTCTTTTACCAAATTTGACCCCGAGAGAACCGGCCGGCGCATTGTCAACATTTGTACCACTTCAATAATCAAAATGTTGTCACCTGATCCGATAATCCAGCTTTGCAACTCTGTTTTCCGATAATGCAAAAAATATTGTGACCCACATTTATATTCGTGTACTCTTGCGTGGTATTATGTGGTATGCTATGAGGACGTCTCGGTTGAATTAATGCCAATTTCTAATGACCCCTAAATCAAAATGCGTGCTCAAGTTGCTTTTTATTGTCCTTTTACGTCTGTCCTCATGTAACACCGGACCTATTGATATTGGTCTTTATTCCGCTACCGTATTTCCTCAAATAAAAGAACGCTCTTCCGGAGGGGTTTACTATTAGAGGGGGCTACTATTAGAGGGGTTTACTATTAGAGGGGGCTACTATTAGAAGGGTCTATTATTTTCAGAACGAGTTTCAAATTATTAAAAAAAATAACATAGAAAAAAAAGTCAAATCATAGGTTTCTGGAAATCAACTTTGGTGGTATTTTATACTCTCCAATGGATACTATCATTTTCTTTTATTTCATGAAATTTGAAAGTATGTTCAGAAATCAATTTCATTATTTTCTTTATTCTTCAACACACTTGGGTAATGTTCGAAATTCTGTATCGTTGCTGTTGGCTAAAATTGGTTTACCGCTGTATATTTTTCAATTATATTTATAAAATGGTTCTGTTAACCCTATTAGCACCGGCTTTTTTTTCCCGCGGTTTGGAAAATCCTAAATAGCTTAAAAACGACAACGCCTACAAGCTTGAAACTTTGAAACTTTGTGACTTTACAATCTGCCCTATTTTACACAATCTTTCAGAGTATCATGCCATGAACGCACTTCCAGATCGAGATTTTCCATTTTTCCTGAGAGAGGGTAGTCAAATTTCTTATCATTTGGTAGAAATCACTGTAAATTTCAATTGTTCATAACTTTTGATAGATAAATAATATTAACTTCAAACTTTCACCAAGCACTAACAACCATTAAATTATTCTGCCGATGTCATTAATTTTGAAAAATGACGTCATAAAACTGAACGGTGCGCCAAAACGTCAAAAAATATTTATTGACATTTTGGCGCGCAATTGTACCTTAGGATCACATTTTCATGAAAAACTAATGCAACACTCGTAAAAAAAAACAGTCAAAAGTTATGGCTGCGGGCAAAAAAAGTCTGGGTCTAATAGGGTTAACTCTTTATCATCTGTTATGATGCAGTAATCACCACTTTTATTTGTTATGAAAGGTTTTACTGTATTCCCAAACTTAAATGACGTCATTTAAAGGAAGATTTTAAGGAATTTTACTTCATTGTTTCAGGACTTTTGGAAGTGATGCCAACTTCCAAGTTTGGTGGCATTGCGATATTTCAAAAGAGAGATGTATATTAAGGATAAATCAAATTTACCTGAATTGTGAGGTCATAAGGCGTGGTCAAAAACACTACATTTGAAAAATAGAACAGGCAGTAACATTGACACCTGCAAAATTGCTAGTTTCATTTCATGGCGATATTTTGTTTGAAATATATTGTGATTTAATTTTTTTTTGCAAAAAAACAAGAACGAAAGAAGAAACGAACGCATACGAATTTAAAATCTTTGTTGCTTTGCAGAAAGCCAAAAGTGTTGAAATTACTGTTTTTTCGGGATAATTGAAATTGCACTATACTTCATTGAAAAAAACAGAAATATTTTCACGGACTCATTGTTCACGGTTTTGTGAAAATCTGGAACACGCAAATGTTTCCTAAGATGAATCGCCTAAAACAGTAAATATTTGATTCGATAAATTCGGACAAAATCTTTGCTGAGTTCAAAATTCTTGACATAAAGTGAATAAAGTTTTGAGCAGGAGTCAACAAAAAATATTCATCGTCATTTACGCTTGGCTTGTATAGGGATCCTGAGCTTCTATTCAGTTGTAACTAACTAAATAGCTAGTAAGGTGAGGATGTGGGGTTAAAGAACACACCTAGATTTTAATTTTCCAGGCCAAGTAGTGTCAAGAAAAGCGTGATAGTTGTGCACATAAGAGGCTTCTTTAGAACGTAAGGCTTCCTTATCTGTTTATCCCTGAGAACTGTCTGTTCAGCTGTAAAAATACGGAGAATTAAAAATGATTGAAAATGGATTATTTTTTTAGGTTCTGAAAAGATTGTTCATTTGCGACAAAGGGATTACTAATAACATACGACAACAATACATGACGCATACAACAAAAAGAGGATTTGCTTTTCAAACTCGGAAGTCGGAGTCAAACGCGAATGAGGCTTTATCATTACGCATGTCGCTGGGTGAGAACGAGATCATTGTCAGCTTGACGTGGGTCACGATTGAAGCATTAGGATATCAGGATGGTAGTCACCGGAAAGGAGAGGTAATGACGCACCACAAAGTTCTCCCATAGGGAGAACCGTTGATTTTAACCCCCATGAGTGTGAAATGTTGTAACAAAGTAAGCGGTCATTACCCTCTGAATATCAGAACGTGTGAAAAAGTAACAAAGCTATCAGGGGGTTCAAATCAAATGAACCCTATGATACCTACCCATGACAATAATCAAAATTAGTCCGAAATATCCCCCTAAAATTGTTGGTACATTACACTTTCCAAATTGAAAACGCCAATGAACGATTAATAAGGGAACTTTCGCTACTTCATAAAAATCATTGTGAGTAATTGATGTAATTAACATGAGAGCTGTTAATTACGTTAAAAGGATGGGGTGGGAGCCGATTGCATACTAAAGCACGTGTGAGATTTCAAAATGGCATGCCATTGTGCGCCACACCAAAAAAATGTCCATTTGATGCAGATGTTTGCCTAGTATATTCGATAAAATCAACCTAGAAAGTTTAGATTAGTTTCTATTTTTGTGGTAAAGTCGGCAAACACAAACTTTACTCTAGCTTTAACTTGAAAAAACATATCGAAAACTCTAAATGCTTTGTAAAAGAAAACAGATAACTTGAGACTGCGTTAAGACCTTGACCTAACTTGTTCCGCATTTTGCCAAAACTTTGTTCAAAACAACATTGGAATTACTTTTTTGCCTACGCACACTAATTTTCTTGTCAAAATCTGTCCTTTGCTGAGGTTTTGTTAATAGTGAAAAGTCCGGCATTGACTATTTAACGGATTAGTGTTTTTTTTATTCACAATTATTTTTAATTAATTAAAAGTTATCTAACTAACCCCAGCGGCAAAGATAAAAGGTTTTCCAGCTTTTATTGTAACGTTTTTATCTGTCCAATTTGTGCTTCTGTAATTTTCCTGTTTACCACCATTTGAGAGCGAAAATTGAGATGTGGGAGATGATCATTATTTGTCTCTCGATACATGCACCATGTCACATGCGATCAACTCCTCCGCCTGCATGTACATTTAATTAGGAGCATATTGAATTTTCAATAAAAGAAATCAGATTCTGAAATTGCTTTTTTACGCTTAATATGATTTAGAAAAAATAAATCATACTTTTACCCAAGTGTTTTATCGATTGTAACCATTTTACCTAAGTGTTTTACTAGTTGATTATAAATGTGCCAGGTTGAAGGTTATTAAGAAAAATTAAAAGAAAAAGACAAGTTTTTTATTTAAATAAGCAGATGCTTTTCGATTAAAAAATCATCATCAGTGCATATAAACAGTTTTACTAGTTGTCACCCTGTTTTCATCCCTGTTGTCTTTATCTATCATAACACTTCTCGCTTCTACCATCATTCAAAGAACACTACGTTCGATTTGTTGGAATGCGCTTGAACAAGCTTGCCTTCATTTCATTCTTCGAATTACAGGAATAGTCCAGAATAGCTACAAAAAGTATGTTCGTTCATGACGGCTTGGATTTACAATTGTTTCCCGTATTTCTTTGTTCTTTATTCTTAATAAAGAGCGCTTAAGATCTTGCTCCAGACAATTTTTTCTGTGAAACTTAACATAAAATCTTGAAGATGGGGCATCTTCTTCAAAACTTCCCTTTTTTCAATGCTATTCAAGCTACTGTAGTGCTTTGTTTACATATTAAAACTTTTATTCGTTCCCAGGCGCGTAATGCGGCATTTATGTATTTTCCCGAACACTAGGCTCTCCAGATCTTTCGTGGTATAACTTTGGTTCATTAACACAGCAGCAATTGTCTCACATTCCTCGTCAACTTCGATGGACCATAGTATGACCGTATATTAGCAAGTCTTCCATGAATTACTTCACTTGACTAACGTTGGTGTTATTTTGGCTAATGTTAGAGGCGCCTTGTTAATTTGCACAGTACCGTATTTGGAGCCAGACGTAAAAATTGGCACGTTATTTGCAATCTACTCTATAACCAATTAGCACCTAATGATGTCTTGTAAGTGAGAATTTACCTCAAACTGATATTAGAATTAGGTGGATTGCTGCGG
>JAYJMG010174252.1:0-11861 GCA_036873935.1 Stomotoca atra
TGAAATAAATTGGCATTTCAGAAAAGTTTCCGCCCACTCGCTCATTCAAATTTGATGAATGGAAATCTAGCTTAAGTGCAACTACATGAGCAATTTAGTGCAGTGACCTAGCGAGAACATGCGTGAATAAGCAGTGGGAGGTCACCTCGCAACTGATGACCTTGCGGCGGCGCGGATCCAATAGGCCTTAGACCACTGCCCCGTTTTCTAAACCACTTTGTCACATTTTCAAATTCATTTGAGGATTTTTTACTTTTTCAAAAATCAAGCATGTTTTAGCGTACCTTGACTCTGAAGTTAATAAAATGCTAAGCAAAAATATCGTCTGGTGTTTTTTTTTGAAGAAGGTGTTTTTTATTTCATATGAAGACGAAGTCAAAAGCCTAAAGTGCAACATCATGGTTGTTGCTAACGAACGATTGAAAAAGAAAGAAATCAAAAGCTTTTAAAGTATTTTGAAGCAAAACGATGATAACTAATTCTGAAAGTTGAATTTTTACACAAATGTGGGAAGAATCTCTCTTATTTACCATATTTTGAAGCAAATTTTTCCCCAGCTCTTCTTGTCTCTATTTGGCTTTTGGGCGACGAGACGAAAAAAGTGTCAAAAGAAAAAAGAAGCGCTGGGGACGAGTTTGGTTTTGAAGGCGATATGTACCAAAAGCGGTGGGTATAACCACAAAAATAAACTTGATGCAACTGGTAAAAACCAAATTTCATTGGAATTTTGATAACGACTCATACTTCATTCCTGCCAATTTTACAGTGTTTCGGGGGTCCAAAAAATGATGTAAAAAGTTTGTTTAATTTGTTTGTTTTCTATGTTTAACATGGCCTTGGTAAAATGTGAATTTTTTTTAGAAATCAATTAGCTAAAACACCACCAGCGCACTTCAATCCGCAACTAAGAGAATAATCTCAAGAAAAAAATACAATACTTATGTTTTGATAAGGTCACATGAAGTGTTTGCTCAGTGGAAATCTTTTTTCGTAAATCTCTAAAACACAAAAATATGGTATGTTTTATTCTCGTAGTTTTTTTCTGCTGGAAAAGAAGAGTGATTCTAGTCCATGACTGCGGAATCAAATTTCCCATATTCATCAACCGAAGGGAGATTTTTGATTCCTTTTTGAAGCGAAAATTTCTTCCTTAAAAGTAACGGTTACAAAACAGCATTGATGGCAAAGTAAAATATGTAGCTTCTATGATTTCTAATGAGAGTAAAAAAATATAATAATAGATAATTTTAATCGTTGACCATTGAGTTACTCCCTCATTCAGTATAAAAATTAAAACTCAGGGCGTAATACCTTATTAAACCTTTTACACCAGTCCTTAATTTAACGCAAGCCCTTATTTTAGGCGGTCGATCTTTATTTTCATATTGTTCATCATTTTGATGGTGAACTATAATGGACAAACCTTAAGCCGAGCCTTATAACGGATAAAACTTAAGGCGAGCCTTGTAGCACGGTGTCATGGCACTCTACGAAGTCAGCATAATTTATTTATAGTTGCAGACGCTTCGTAATCACGCCGTAAGCGACCAAAGCATGGATAAACACAAAGCTGAAATCAAAGGCTTTCTAGCTGTCGAAATCCAAAAACCAAATCCCAAAGCATCACTTTTTCAGCTATGAGCATTTACATGAATAACACTTACGCATTGACCACGAGATCAGTTTTTCATCAATCACGAGAAGTGATAAGCACGAAGATTCTGTACCACGTTGTACATCGTTACTCCATTTTTTTTATCTATAAGAAAAGATACAAAAAAACTTGCTCAATGTGAAGTACATTTGTTCCAATTTTAGTAAAAGAAAAGAGAACTTGTGAACATCGATCATCGCACTGACCACGCAAGGTCAGTCTATACTTAGACCTCAGGCAATACTTTCCGATACGGAACGAAAAAACCGACGACTGACATGGATGTATTTACTGACCTTTAGTGGGCATTTATTTCCCTCCGAACCAGTTAGTAGATTTGCGATCTTTCAGGATGAATACAAAGCATCCTAGGAAAATATGTTCGAAGGACGTTGGTTCAACTCTAGTGAGTTAGGCTCTAGGCTTGAATTTTGAGGCTGAGGAGGTTAATATGAACCAAATGATTTTTTCTCCGCCTTAACTTATAATGTCAAATTATTTTTGATCGATGATTCATGGATATCACGCACAACTTTTGTTTAAAGATGGCTGGAAAGAAAGACTACCGAATTTTCGTACTTTTTTTCAAACGTCTGCATCATTCTTTCATAAGAAAATACAATTTCTTGAGGATTTTTTATAATGTAAAAATT
Source organism: Stomotoca atra (assembly GCA_036873935.1). NCBI lineage: Eukaryota > Metazoa > Cnidaria > Hydrozoa > Anthoathecata > Pandeidae > Stomotoca > Stomotoca atra. The sequence continues at coordinate 2,308 of JAYJMG010174252.1, forward strand.
TTTTATCAGTGACAATTTTTCCTTTTTTAATTTCTAGGTAAATGTAATTTCCATATTGCAGCACTCGATGAATTCTTACACATACTTGTCAGTTAATTGCTTCTCATGTTTTCTCAGTTGGTGTCACACTAGAGACTCACATATGCTATCAACGGGACACAAACTCACGGTACACGAAAGATGTTTCAAGAGAGATAGAGGCGTAATTAGTTTCAAAATTTATGGCATATTCTAATCATTAACGTTTGGAGAAACGGTTATTTCTTCTTTTATAAATTTCTATTATCAGTGTTGTTTCTTTTGTATCTGTGCGCCTCCCCGTACCAACAAAACTTAACCACCAACAAGGTACAAGAGAGCCTGGCACCTAAGTTCCAAAGCTCCAAAGCTCCTAAATCCATTGGTAAACTAAAAAAGTAAACTAAAAAAGTTTAGGCATAGTATTCTTCTTATAGCAATGCGATTCCAAAATACTTGTGGAACCCATTTTTTTCGATTTTTCGCAATAGTCTACAAGTATTTTGACCATGATTGTACTCTTGTTTTTGTCTTTTTGGAAGAAAAAGCCGTTTCAATTCAAATTTCCCACCATAAACTTTGTTTTAACTGTCGTTTCTTTTGTATCTGTGCGCCTCTCCGTACCAAAACTTAACCACAAACATTGAGAAGAGGGGGGAAGGGGAGAAACAGTTCTCAGTGATATTTCAAGTAAATTTTTCATTTTTCTCATACTATTATGGCCAGGATTATAGCTCTCTAAGCAACCCCGAAGTTTCACATACGAAAATTTTTCTGGATGCATATTCGCAGGTGCATTTGCACATTAGATGCATAATGAAAATACAGATTAAAAAAAGCCGGTGCGAGCTTTATGATTTCTGCTGTAAACTGGTCTATCACAAAAATTACTAAGCTCCACTTTTGAATCCCCTGAAAAGACTCCTTGCCAAACTAACGCGGAGAAAAAGTCAGCACTAGCGATAGTCAGGTCTATTGAAAAGCAGAAGTGTTCTACTGACTCCATTGCTTGTTTGTTTTGTAATTTGGTTCCAAACCCTATTGCCCAAATCTCGGAAAAACAAACCCTGGATTTGAAACCATCACCCTCGAATTGCTTATTGTGTAAAATTTTAAGAAAATTGGAGAGTTCTTAATTTTTGGCCGAAATTTCGAAAAATGACCCCCGGATTTGAAATCAACACCCTCGCATTATAAATTTTTGCCCGAAATTTGGGTCCGAGCCCCCAGTTTTTGAACAAATTTCGAAAAATGACCTTCAAACTTCAAATCAGTACCCTCGATTAATTATAGGTTTAAATATTCAGGAAAAACGGAGTATTGTTAATTTTTGGCCCATTTGGCCCTATTTATTACGTCATCAATAGACGTGGTCACAAAATTTTACATCATTATCAAAGGTCTTCTGGAACTGGTGCCACCTGACAAATTTGATGGAATAATGATGAAAAGATTATTAAGGATAAAATCCAAGTACCAAATTTACCTAATTGATGACGTCAGAAATGAGCGTGGTCCAAAAAAGTTTGATCATAAGGCAAAGAACTACAGTCCTAGTTGCTATCTGAGAATTTGAAAGATATTGGAATTTGTCAGTCCAGCTTCACTTATATTCATAAGTTTATCCTGTCTTGGACCCAAGTAATTTAACGTTTAGCGACGTTTCGAGAGACACTTTCCTCATCATAGCAGATTTGCATAGTCTGTCATCACTAGACTGAATGTGCAGGGGCAAGGTTGGCGCTTACCAAGACGGACTATGGAAATAGTCTATCATCATAGTGACAACCGTTATGGACTCTCATACTAGTCGGACGCGAAAGTGATATATCGTCCGTGGAGGGAAAAAAGTTCTGTCAATATCGTTGTTGTAGATTCGGAAGTTTCCGGTGAAGTTTATGAAATACTATTTATGTGGTTTGCATCTGATAGAGAGTGGATAGTTTCTTTCATACGTCTAGCCACGAATTTTTTTTCACGATCTGTAACAGTTTTGCTGTCTCAGTCAATTATATGGTTGTGTGTCCCAACTATGGTTCTATAACCTCTTAATTTTGGACACCCTGGCCATCATGAATGTGCATCTCAAAAATAACGACCCATTGTATTCAAAGAAGCATTTGTCCTGAATATTGAACACTGAAAACGAAACATCGATCACTGAAGCTAAAGTAGAAAGTCAGCAATATATCATGAGGAATGAAAAATACTACAGTAAATAGGGTTCAAATAGGGTTCTTTTTCCGAGGGATGTGTTGTAAAAAGGCTTCAGTCTTCAAAATTGTAACAAAGAAATGAATTTATGTCACTGACCTAAAAGTTGACGGTTTGTGGAAAAACGTTCTCTAACGCAAAATATGAACAAATTATCCCTGAAATAATAAGGTTTTCGTTTGTAACGAATTTGTTTGCGATTCACAGTTAACTTCCGAAAATAAGCCTATCTGAACATACAACCACCCGTGTACAAGCCACCCAAATGACTAACACATTTTTAAGTCCGAATATAAGCCCACCGGACCCATGTTCTTAAAATTAAAACCAATTTTTACATGCATTTCTTCTATTTTAATAACATGCACTTTGACGGACTATTTCCATAGTCCGTCTTATAAGGGTCAACCTTGTACCTGCGCGTCCAGTCTAGTGATATTCCTTTAGGGGAATTTAAAAGAGAGAGAAAGAGAGAGAGAGAGAGAGAGTGAGAGAAAGAGTCAATCTGGCCGTTGCTCTCCTTCGTTTCCCGTTATTTTGTAATGCCCTTGACAGACTATAAAAATAGTCTAGCACTTAACGTGACATCTATACTGCAAACTTATGAAGGAGATAAGAAACGAAGAAAAGGAGCTTAGGCTTTTTATTCTGCCGCCCGAATATTAGTACACCCATGAATAAGCCCACTAAAGTATAAGCCCAGGGCTTATTTTCGTAATTTTACGGTTATTTTAAATCTAGCTGTACAGTGCTTTCTTTATGCATACCGGCTGTGACTGTGTATACAATAAATATAGATATGGCTTATACATATTTCCCCCACACTCAAGGCACAAAACTTTCAGCTGTAGAGAATGTCTTACCAGCTAGTTCAAAGAATTATCCAGTTCAAAGGTGATTCTTAGTCTTAAAGTTTCTTCTTTCGACTTTTCCATTGTCACTTTTCGTACCAGAATGGCAGTGCATCTCTACTTCTAAAGCCGAATTCACACTGAAGAAAAGGTTCTGCAGCGCGGCACGTTTTTACCATATATGGTAGCCGTGGTATGACGCAGAGCGCACATGCAGTATGCCGCAACTCGGCGCGGCAAGTTTGGATCGAATCCAAACTTGCCGCAGAGTTTTGCGTTGCGGCATATTGATTAGCATATTTCTATTCTTCTTCTGAAATCACGTGATAAAATCTGTTGAACGAATAAAACACGCCGCAGTTCAATGTGAGCAAAAAACGCAATTATTAAGCGGCACAGCGCGGCAACGCGCCGCACCGCTATGATTTGCGTTTTTGGTGTGAATTCGGCTTAACACACTCGGAAACCCACGGGCGTTTTAGTCAAAGAAAAATTTTCATTCAAATTCAAATTTTGCTTAAAAACCCAAACCTTTGACTAACTCATCTAGCCTAGATCCTTTCCGCGTAAAAGTTATCGACGGAACAGCTCAAAATAGTACGGACGTCCTCAAGGCTAAAGCCGTGAAATGTGTCTTGCGCTGCGCGCCGCGCCGGGACTTTTGACCTTCAAAATGTTGAAGCATTTCTTCGACTTAGCGCGAACAGCAGTTCGATGTAGAATTAGTAGAATTGTAGAATTGTAGAACTAAGACGTAACGTCTCCAAATATTAAGTTATATGTAGTAATATGTTTCCTTGTATATTTTTTGTCGGTATAGATTAGCTTCTTTTGCTAGCTTGTAAATATATTTTGACGACATTTGTAAAAAGTTAACCGACGTTAAATAGATCAAACAAACAAGCAAACAAAAATGTAAATATGAACGAATGTTAAAAGTAACGATCTAAAAAAAACATTTCTCGTCTTTTTTTTCGCGTAGTCAGTTTGACTAGGCCGACTAACCCTAGATCCGCCACTGTACCCTACACCTATATAACTCCCAACCAGGAAACCTACCCGTTGTGTGGAACGTTCAAAATATGGACGCTTCTCCCTCCCACTGTGAACTGGTTTTTCCAGCATTTCCAATATACATTTTACATGTATATATACCTCAAAATAAATGTGTCCAAAATTATGACATCATAGAACCAGTTTAGATCAACATCTTTTTTGGTGTATTTACTAAATAAATTCTTTGGGCTTTTGACAATAATGAATGAATTGACTTTATGTTGATTTTTGCATATGCATCTAATGTGCAAATACATCTGTGTATACGCTTTCAGGAAAATGTTCATGTCTAACTTAAGTCTCTTTTTTGCATCAATTCCTTTTTTACAAAGCATTAAAATTTAAGCAAAAGTGCAAGTCTTGAATTTTGATAAATGACAGTCTTGTTCCCATTATTTATTGTCGCGTTCGAATTAAGAAAGGAATTAAAAGCACCGGGAACAAAATTGAAAAACGGCTGTCAATCCTTGGTTTCGCGCAAGCTCAATGCTTAACCAAATTTTTCTTAAGCCTCATTCAACCTCACTATTTGGTGTTTCATGTTTATTGTTTTGCAGCTTGATCATAAAGCTTATACCCCGAGATCGATGTTCTTTAGTCCAAGCTTTAAGTGCGGTACATTGGAGCAGCTTCGATACCAGCCCCTCTTTCTGCTCTCCGTCTACCGAAAAGTGAGAAGACGCCCTGGGATCGAAGCTGTGGTACATTTTTGGATCCTCGTCGAGTAACTTCAAAACTTTGTATTTACAGATTTCTTACCAAGGAAATAGTTTTGGTTGTTCAACGCTGAACTAAAGAACAAAACACATTTAGGTATTTCAAAATATGGAAAGAACGGGGGAGGAGTTTGAAATTCCCCCAATCAATATGGTATCTTTGAGTATTGTTTGATTAAATGGCTACCTTCATCTTAGTGCCGCCTTCGGGGTTTTGGGGCAAAAAAGGAATATCGATTGATCCACCTCATGCAAATTCAAGGCGCCTTGTATCAATATCATGATGAAATCAAGTCTCATTTTTTATTTAAAGTTTATCATTCCATTCATCATATTTGTTGAACACAATTTGATACTAATCACATGTCTTGTGGGTACTCACTGTTTTTAAGTTAATTCTACTTTCGTATACAAACTTCACATGGAAATCTGACAGCACGTAGTGTGGTGAAGAACGACATTTCTCTCTGAATGTATTGCATCGATTTCTGTACTGAAAATAAAATAAGGTGTACACGAAATTTGTAACATGAAAATACAGGTGTGGTGAGGTTAAGGGAACAATTTTGCGTATTTGCATTATGGGAAAAGAGGATAGTGTTGAACTCTGGGTGTTTCAAATAATTGCTATTACCAAGATATCTTTCCAATCTAAGCATATAAGGCATTTATGTGTTTTTGTATTGTTATTGTTGTTGTTATTGTTGTTGTTTCAAAATGAATCTGAGATATGGCAAATGTAACGTCATGTTTGCATAACGATACACAGCTGAGCAATTTTGTGTAGGTTTCGTTTTGAATAAAACGGCGCCATTAATATGCGGAGAGAAGAGACAAAATATGTCGCAGATTTGTAAATGAGAAGTTTCTGTGGTTTACCGCCAGCAGGCATATCATGGTCAAACGACGTTGCGACAAAGTTACTGAGAACGTTTTTGAATGTTGAAACGTCGTTCGACCACGATGTGTCCGTTGGGACGCTGTTGATATACAGAGTTTGGTTCTTAGATTATTAGGAGTTACTTTCATTTCAACCTTTGATAACAAACGGTTGTTTCAAAAATTTAGCGTGAATTAATTTATACGCGAAAATTAATACGCGAAAATTGCTTCGCAAAAGATTTTTGAATTTCTTATCAACAAAGTTGGATATTTATAAATAAGGGCGCATTAAACATAAAAACAGTATTTCTACAACATATATACAGTATACTCTCGATAACTCGAACCTCCAAGTGACCGATGAAAATGGTTCGAGTTAACGAATGTTCGAGTTAAGCGAAGCCCCCTTTAAAGGTTCAAAAGTCCGAAGAAAATAGTTGGAGATAATAAAAGTTCGACTTATCCGGGGTTTGAGTTACCGGGATTATACTGTACTTGCTATTGGAAAAATATGTTATTTCAGAAGCCAGATAAAAGGATTAAACACGTCTATATTTAAAAGGTATTCCACTCGAAATTTGTCCTCGAGAATATTAATCAACTCTAAGTGGAACTTCTAATGCTAGAACTAGAACTTCTAATGGACCGAGCAAAATGATTCGAGTTCCAGGATCTTTTCTCCTTTTTGGTGAAACGATGACATTTTGCAGATTTTCAAATTAGCGAAATGTTATGTAAGAGGTGTAAACCATGATGACGATCTGGATTCGAGTTAGTCTCCGACGCCATATTTGTTTTTATTTTCCACGGTAATGTAATTTTCCGAATGATATATACAGGGAAAAGAATCCGTTCCGCAAATTACAAATACCAATCGAAGAACACACGATATTAATCGAAAGCACCCGATAAGGGAAACTTTTTAGGCCAATGTCTCCCGTTTGTGCACGTTTCCCGAGCGGGGAAAAAGTGTTTTGGGATGCTAATTGCAATTACCAGCCATTACGATAAAAAAATTTTAGACATCAAAAATGTACATCTTTTACCCAACCTCGTTACCAGGGCTTCTTCTCCTTTTTGATAAACTGATGGCGCAGAAGAAGTCCTGGGAACGAGGTTGATCTTTTACCTGGACCACGAACTCATATAAACATCCTGCTTATCCTAATAATATGATTTTAAAGTAATTATTATGAAAAACATTAAGCCAGACCGGTTTACCACAGCATTGACTTAAACACTGTGCAGGTTTTCAAGTTCACAAAATGTTATGGAAGAGGTTATCGTTTATGTGGTTGAGTGCGTGTCTCAAATATTTGAAATCAGCCAATGACTCAATTTATTGACTACCAAAAAGTATCATAGAACTCGCACAAGTTTTTTTTATTTACAAGTTTTATTTTGCAATCTCTGTCCTCTTTTGGACGAGGTTCGGGATTCTCGAGTCAAGCAATTCTAGTAAGCCATCGAGTTACGGCTTGTGACGTCACACTTTAAGTTATGAGCCAATAATGACGTGACAGAATATTTTCTGAGCTTGAAGTTTCCTAATTTCAATAAAGATTTCGAGTTGCGTAACTCGAAGTTTTTATTTAAACAAAAACTCGAGTTAAAAAAAATTCCGAATCGGATCTATTTGTTGAAATGATCTGTAAGCTGTAAGATCAGAATCTGCGGGTTTTTTCTTCCTCCGAAACCTCAATTCTCACTCTATTGTTTACAGTTTTCATTTCTCGTCATAACATTAGAGCCCCTAAAACATAAAAAGTTTTTGTTTTCCTAATATGGTCAGCTATTACTATCATTTGAAATATTTTTGATGAATGCGAACCCATCTAACCCTTTAATCAGCTGTATCTTTCTCCGCAAAATTATTTGAAGTGATCTGTTTTTAATAGCCTGTTCACCGACTCTCCAACACGCGCCCGTTTGAGTCTTTTGTTACTGGCTAGTTTTTAAGCGTTTCTTTTGGTAAGTGTATTTTAAATGTTAAGTCACGTGTATACAAGTTACAATTGTTTTATTAGTAAATATTTGTACCAGGTGATAGAGGAAAATGATGTAGTCACGGCAAAATGTAAGAAATGTGGTGTGGGTGTGGGTGTGGGTGTGTCTCTGTAAGGAAGAGTATGTAAGGTCAAAGGAAAGTGCTTACAGAATCACTTTTACTTCAAACATCTGCGGAAAAATGCGGAACCATTAATTTGAGCAAAGGTTTTCTAGAGAGATGATATACATGCGAGAGTCCCCTCCATAGCATCAAAATTGGTAAACAATGCATGATTGCAGGCTAATTTATCAGTTATTGAATTGTTGGGTTCAAATATGCGCCCCAGACAATTAATAAAGGTCTACGGTGTCTTTGGATTAAGCAGTGTCTATTGCTACTGAATTGATGCAATTTAAAGCTTCAGATATTTACCTTGCTTCAATCCAAAGCGATTTTATGCCCTTTTATTTTGCGATGTGAGCATTTATCTAAACGAAGGAAAAATACACAAAAGGCATACACAGAAGATGTTCTGGGCCTCGTTTTTTGTTCACATATGACAGGAAAAAAAGTAAGCAAGAGCGTATTTTATCTTAGTTTTGACTGCCAGTACGACTTCTTTGAAGCAACTTTTATTTGTGTATCTCTGTCTTTCTTGAGGTAAGCTCATTACCAAAATTAATAAGTTAAAACATCGATCCAGTAATTTTAGATTATCTTATTAATGATATTTAACGCCCTGAATGAGAACGCAAATTTTCAACATATAAGATGGGCGTTTATGGCGTGTGGGCGTTTATTTAGATAATTTCCTCTAAGAATAGGCTTTAATTAGGAACGACAGTGGGCGTTGACTTAGTGGGCGCTAAATAGAGTTAGTTGACGCTTATCTCGTACTCAGGTTATTTGTCAATTAACAAGCGTGGGAATTGTGTGTGTTGTGATCGGGGGCTGTCGGTTAAAAAGAGAATTTCCCTGCTGGGAAAGCAATGATATCCCACAGTATCGAACAAAAATAGCAATGAAGGTAAGCAAATAGAAAAACCAATATTTACGCTGTTGTGCAATCATTCTAGTGCTGAGTTCTCAATCAAATATGTCTCAGGTGGATGCCCAGGCTACGTTATTTCACTCATAATTTTATATACTTCTGTAACTGTTAAAGGTTAGTCGTAGTCACACACTTTTGAAATTTATATTGAAGGAATTTCTGTGATTCTGTTTGAACATGGCGTGACCATGATTAAAAACACATGTCAGGATTCAACTGAGTTTCTTGTTGCGATCATTTTTTTTGTGGCAAATTAAAAAAAGATTTGCCTAGTTGGATTTACATAGATCAGGGGTTTTAAGAGGTTTTGTGTTAATCTTATTTGATAAACTAAGGCTTTTAAAAGGAAACTCTGGCCTTTTTGAACATACAAACACAATCCCTATTGTCAAAATAAGTTTTGTTGTTCCAATACAACACTGGATTACTATGTATTCAACGATTAATCGAAAATTAATTACATAAAACGCTATCTAGCTACTATCGAAGAAGATCTTATTTGCATCAAGAGCAACGATCTCAAGCCATACTACAGAAGAAAGTTTAAACTTTAAAACGTTTTTTTTAAATCGTAGTAGAATCAAAAAGAGTTGTTTTCCGTGTGCAACGTCCGATTATGACCGATCTATGCCGTACACACTCTCCCGTTATGATGCGGAAGAAAGGTAAACGGAAGACGAGCAGAAAAGAGCCAGAGCCAACTATAGAAATTAAACCACAAGTTCAAGAGCTTGGAATAAATTATCTCGCAGCCAAACCGAAAACCGAAGAATCCC
>JAYJMG010174363.1:0-11855 GCA_036873935.1 Stomotoca atra
AAAATTTAAAAACTGTTTTTCACCATTTTTCAAGCTCTATCAAATATCAAAGTATCATTTTTCATCAAGGAATCCCTAAGCTTCCAGGAATTTTAACCACTGATGAATCATCATCCAAGCAGTGAGGTTGGAAAAAAATTTTGTCACTTCTTTCGCCTTCGTTTTCGCACGACTTTCCTCTCATAATGGGAGCATGTAAGCATTACGTAATGCCCATAATTCGAAACTCAGAAGGGTCTATAGTGTCGCCTTATATACTTTTTCAAATCTCAAACTAAAAATGGGGCCATCTGCACCAGAAATTGACCTGCAAAAAAGGTTCCTTTTCCTTTCAAATTTCGACTTAAAGATGGGGTTCAGGCCAGAGTTAGACTTACAAGCTGAAATTTGCAATTTTTGGAAAATGAAGCTGGAGCAGGTATAAAACCACAACCATTTGCCATGAACTTTTATATAATGGGTAATTTTATGGCAGATAACTCCAAAACGCATTACTTTTGGAATTTTGGAAAGTTATCGCTGGCTAGCAGCTTCAACTACAACACTAATCAGGTTCGCATCATAAAATAGCGGGTTCTCCATTAAAGTGAATTCGAGCGACTGGTCACTGGCGTTGAGCAATAGAACAATAGGTGTTTATGTAAACATTAAGATATTGTCTGAGAGAACCGAGTGTTCGCCTGGTAGTTGAAAAGGTTTCTACTTTTAAGCAATCATCTTTTAAGCAATCTACTTTTTTACAATTCGCCACTTGATGCAGGGCGTAATTTGCACGTTTTATTTCCCAGACTTCTTTTGGTAGTTCTGTTTCATTCTCATACTTTTCAGCATTAAATGATTTTTTGCGTATCTCTTCTTGAATGTAGTTTCCGCTAATCCAATGTATACTTTTTCAACATAGTGTGGTTCATTGGACTTAATAGTTGCTTCATAAACAATGTTTTTGGCCAGACAGTTTCCGTTGAGTGGACATTGGTCCTTCTTCATGCAGTTGCAATTTCTTTTGTTTTGGAGTGTTGCACTTTGCTTTAAAATTATGCTGTTATGGTTGTTTATGACTGTTTTCATGTTTTTTGTGCAGCTGTAACTAACTTTAACTGTGTTTCTTGGGAGAGAGGAAGCATGTGATTTTTCTTTTATAAAGATGTATAAGAACATCAAGTTGAAATTTCGTTTTTTCTAAGAATGTTGTAAGAATGCTCCCAGGCTGAAATATGGTATCAATTTAAGAATACCGAGGCTGAAACATAATTACACCATTCTTACGAAAAAAAACAACCCGTGTATATATAACTTTGGAACGAACATTGGTTGTTATTATGTAACTTTACAGAAAAAATGTATCATGGTAAGATGAACATGTGTGGCAAGTTTGAACACTAACCAGATGTTGCTCCCCAATTATTCCATTTATTCAATCTTACGTGAACTTTCATCTGCTGACGTCAGCTAATGAAAATTTTTGTCAAGCTTATTCTTTTTCGTGTATTTTTTTTCGTCAATTATTCACTAAATTGTTTTTACCATTTAGGATAGATAGAACGAAGCTCAATTAGACCGACTAATCAAGTAAATACCTACCTATCCGGAAACATGGCTTTAGCAAGAAAAGTTTACAATACATTATTTAAAAGGACATCAACATTCGCTGCAACAATACTTGTTGGTGCATTCTTATTCGAACGAGCCTTCGACCCATTCATGGATGGTATTTGGGAAAATCGTAACCAAGGCAAATTATGGAAGCACATTGAGCATAAATACAAGGCTGAAGAATCCTGAAATATTAGCTGCTGTAGAATGATGTTGATGAAAAATGTGTAAATGCTTTGAGAAAATGAAAAAGTTATATATATCCAAACTATATGAAGTTTTCTTCTTTTGTCAATTCAGTAATGTACTGATTGTCATCCTACTGTATGTGAAGTTAAAAAAGATGTTCTTCTTTTTTATTTATTTTTCTCATATTTCAAGTGAAGGGCAAGAAGGTGTGTGTTAAATCGTCATAATAGATTGTTGTATATTTGGAAATATTATTTGGTAACCACCTTCTTGAGATGGTTCGAACATGTCAGGAGACACCTGATAAAAAAGAAAAAAGCACTATGTTGCTTCAATGGTTTAGTTGTAAATGTTTTAGATAATCCAAAATCCAATGTCTCTTTTACTTGACTGATTAAAGGACATTTTACAGAAATTATGTGTTCTAGCGACTAACGTGATAACAGTGAACATGGTTGACTAGTGGAACAATTTTTGAAGAAAATAAACAATCAAACTTCATTACTTGAAGCACTTTATATATTACCATAGTCAATGTTTACAGAATGGTTTTTTTTCTGGCTGCTGTGTTTTCCATTTACGTAGTCCTTTTTATTTTGTCTGTAAATAATATCTCTATTTTTTTACAGTGAAAATTTGTTGTTACTTGTATCTTTACCGTTAATAAAGTTGTTGCTTTTCTTTTTAGCGTTCTGTCAATGTTATTACATAGATTTACATCCAGATACGCCAAGTTAACTTCAGCCATGTCTGATGGTGCAATTGGACAAGCATTGACAGTGGTGCGCAAGAACATCCAAGAGGCTCATCAGAAGTATATCCTGGTAAGGCGATGATAATTTACATATAATACGATCTCAGTACCTGAAATTACTTCAAATGTTTATTACTATTTAGGAGAAGTAGCCACACTTTGTGTTGTCATAAAACTTTTTTACTCCAGTAACCTAAATTTACATTATCAGATTTCTTGAATAATAATGATTGGTTGACTTTCCAAACTTCCTACATCAAAATCTGGGAGTGAATCTGGAGTTCAGGAAGCAACCTTTTTCTTAGCGTTTCCTTTCTTTTTGGGAAAAAATCAGTGAAGTAATGGAATTACTTTTAGCTTCATTTAACATGGTCGCCTACAATGAAGTAGTAACTGACAGTATTACTTGTGTGTTATAGGTTTGTTGAGAGTAAAATCAACCATGAAGAGATTTGTTTCCTCTGATAGTGCAACCATTCATTCTGTGATCACTCAGAAACACAGAACACATGATGAATTATGGCTGCTACCAGGCATTACATCACCATATTTTTGTTTTGCTTGCGCAATTGAAGCTTTGGAAGATCCTAGTAGCTTGGAGTTGCATAGAAAGAAGATTATAACAGATATGCTTGAAATATTTTTGTCGAATAGCACCATTTGGAAGATGTTGTGTAGCCAACGAGATGTGTTTGTTCATGTGTTGGAGTTGTTCGTAAAGCTTTTAACTCAAAGTAAGGATCCTGATTATGCGTCAGCCATTATGGAATGTTGTGTATTGACAATTAAAAAAACAAATGTTGACCAAGCAACTTCAGTCGTTGCGGACAGTGTTTTAAAGAAAGAGCATTTTATGCAAAATTTTAATTTGTTGACATTATTAGTGAAGCTGACTAGGCTCAGTACTGCTAGTTTGCAACAGTTGTGTGAAGGATCATGCAAATATATCCAGTCTATTATCAAAGAAAGTACTATCAGTTCAAAAGAATGTGAATTGCCTATTTGGCAACTTATCAATAAAGTGTTAACTTTGTCAGTAAATTTACCTAAGTATTTGTTGCAGGAACTTTTAATTTCTGCAAATAAAGTTATGCATAGCACGTCTGTTGTGTCAGTGCAGATTGAATTGTTGGTGGCTGTCAATACTTTTGCAGAATTGAAACATTTACAGCAGTTAATGCTAGATCATGAAAGTTCTATATTAACCAATTCAACGCAATCTATCTTTGAGAGTTTAAAGAAATTCTTGTTGTCCAGTAATGAAGAAGTCCAGTGTATGACAATTAGCTGTATCTCCAGCATAGCTGGCTCATCAGAACCATTACAGAATCAGTCATTGACAAATTTAGTTGATGTTTTACTAGACAAAGGTGTTAGTGAATATCTTATGGAACTACTATCTTCAGCCAACGAGAATATTATGAGATCGTTATTTCAATGCTTACAAAAGTTATCACATAGTAAAGCCTTTGCCAAAATGGGCCATATGGTCTATGGGCTTACCTCCTTATTAAATGCTTTGGAAAAATCATTGACTTTTCAAGACGTCACAGCTCTAAATCATGGAATTATGCTTCTGGCGTTGATACTGGAAAAAGAAATGATTGGCCGTTCTGGTAGTCAATTGTCCAAGGAATATACTCATATTTTGAGTATCTTGAGTCAATCATTTAAAAAATTAGATGAACAATTAAAGCATTCTATTGTGAATTGTTTGAAACAAATGTTGGTACATTCTGATGAAATTGCTAACTTATACAAGATCATCCTGGATTTTATTGAATCTATTTTTCTTTATATTGACAAACATTGGGGAAATAAATCCTTAAAAGATGAATCATCCGTAAATTTTTTGTGTATTGTTTATGAGACTGTTTTACTTTTTGCTGAGAAAGTGAGAGATTGGGAAGCCGGTAATGACGACAGTAGGCAAACTCAATCTCTTACTACACCTGATTCACTACCAAACAACTCTCCAATGGCTGCGAAGGAAGTTATTGAGTGTTTGTTTTCTTTATGTGATTACTTGTTTATCCCTCAAGCAGTAAAGTATTTATCCAACAAAATCATAAAATTCCAGTGCATTTTTTACAAAATGTTGCTGTGTGTATTGGAATTGTCTCCGCAGATGGGTGAAAAGATGGCTTCAAAACTTGCTGAATCATCTTTTATTCTTACGATATTTGACTTTAAAGTTACCGCTAACAGAACCGTGCCTGAAATGGATATCATTTTAACAAAATTAATGCATTATTTATGTCTTAGCTTAGAACTGGAACCTTTAAATCACCAATTAAAAGACCAATTGTATTCATGCATGTTACACTTTTGTGTACCAGTAAGTGAGTGGAAATGCTTTCTTGATCAGTATTCATCAAAAACTGCTGATGAAGCAATTATGCGGAAGACCAGAGTCTGTATTTTGGCGTTGCTTGCTTACAGCCACATTGGTGGAAGCAGCATGATTTCACCCAACATCCTCCATCAAGAGCTTGTGAAATTTACTTTTTCTGAAATTTTTACTTCTTTGCCTATCCTGGGTAAACGTTACTTTTATTACCTTTGGTGTCAGCTGGAACATTGCTCTACCAATCCAGCCAATTGTCTGCCTTGCAAAAATGTTGTCAAATGCATAAATGCAGATGTTGATAACGAGAATGTTTTTATGATCAATGTAGCCATTATTACTTGGTCATTAGCTTTAAATTTACCGGTAAATATTGAAATTGTGAAAAGGTATCTTGAAAGTGTTGGTACTGTGGATAACTATTCAGAGAAATTTTCAAAACTTTGGTCTGCACTGGATCCACTAGACCTGGCTGTAGAATTTGTCAAGGTCCTGTTTCAAGTCACCACAAGGAGTGAAAATGTGATCGTCCTAAACAACATTGTCATCTTGATTCAAAAGGTAATTCCCAATATGCAACCAGATAGCTATGACGGCTTAAAAATCGTTATTCATAAAATATTTTTATCTTGTCAGAGTAAAATGATATCTGCAAGCACGGTTTGTCTTCTTAAATGCTTACTTGAGATTGAGAAAGCCTGTTCACCAATTATCAGTGACGATGATTTGAAATTGATGTACCGTGTGCTAACACTGTATGCGGATTTTGAATCTTTGAAAATGCAATTAGAAGTTTTGAATTTCATTTACATCATGTTGGTTAAAGCTAAGGAAACTCAAAATGTTCGACCATTGACAGTTATTTCTGAAAAAATCAATATATTTTCATATTTTGAACAATCATTCTTTTTGAATGAGAGCGCCTCAAGCAATTCAGATGCAAGTGCGGAATTGGAGCAAGTAAATTCAGCTGTTTTATTAACAATTTCTGAATTAATGTCTATCAGTCAACTTTTCGGCCAAAGCTATTCAATTGTGATAAAAGTTCGAAAGACACTGTTGATTGAATTACTTGTTTCACCTTCGTTACCGTTGCTTCAAAATTCAGCATTAACATTTTGGAGTCATTATTTTGAATTGAAATGTTGCTCCTCCTTAGTGAGCATTGTGGATGATAACAATGAGCATTCATCAATTTCAATGAGTGATCTAAAGCTTATTTTCATTGCATTGCAAAATTTATATTACAACCAGGAAGCGGTGATTCGTACTGGAGCAGTGTCTTGTATTTCAAGTCTACTCAGTAATGTCAGTGATAAAAGTGAGTTAATTAACCAACCATGGAATCAAATTATTCAAGATGTTGCTGTAGAAAGACTGACTCTCACAAGTTATGATCCAGCCTCATTGCAATTGTTAGCTGTTTTTGCTTTACATTCTGGTAAAATCATCACTGGCTTACTAGAAAATCTACTAATACTTCTCAAAGATTTCAGTAAAACAGAACCTAGCTTGAATATTATCCAAGACATTGCAACACTATACGATGCAGTCTTAAGCACAAAATCAGCATCTGAGATTCCATATCTACAGTTAAAACAAATTAAAGATGAAATTAGAAATGCTGAAAGTCGCGCTAATAAATGTCAAGTCAACAGTGATTCTGATTGGATTGCTTTTGCTTCCTTAAACAATGTGGTGTTTGTGAACAATTATTGCCGAAAAGCTGATAGTGTTTTTAATTTGATCAGGAAAGTGAAAATGGCAATCGATAAGAAGTTAGATATTCTAGACGGTGATGTCACGGATTCTGGTGAAGAGACAGAAGAATAAACTTCGGTTTTGTTTTTTTGCAATCTTAATGTAAAATACTAGTGCTGTTCCCACATGTTTTTGACGTTGATATTAGGTGCTATTTGGTTTTTGTTGTGAGGAAAATAATTTAAAGCTTCTTACAGGTAAAAATTAGGTAGAAACTACTGCACATGCATGGTATGTTATCAGTTTATTTGCTGTAGGGAAGATGTCTTGATGACAGTGCGAAAGGAGTGCAGTTTTCTCATGAGTAAACTCTGAATACCTGAAAGAGTTAAAGCTTCAGTCCTTTCTTGCCGTTTCGTTTTTATTTATGTTCATGAGAAATCAAGAAAACACGTTTCTTGGAGGTTATATTATAGTAAAACTGTATAACAACCCTCAATCAAGCCTCTAATGGTCAAATTTTATTTTCATTGTTTCTATTTTTGGTTTAGCCATTATTTTCAACTATGTAAAATTCAGTTTTGAAAGATACATGCATAGTTTTGTAGTCTGTGGTCTTATTTTATTTGTTTGTTTGTTTGTTTCTCTTTTGTCTTGATTATATGATAGTTCATTTCTTCGTACTTTTAAGATATCACAATTTGATGTTTCTTTGATAAAAGTGAAAGGTTGATTAGTGCTAAGAATCCATCAGGGTGTTGTTAATTTCTGTTACATAAGTGTTGTTTTAAGTTTACAAAGCCTTTTTATTTGGTGGAAGTACTGTACTACTGCACTAATTTTTGCAAGATTTCACTTTAACGCAACGAGGAGCATTGAATTCATAAATACATTCTTTTTCACATGTCATCTAGCCCTCTCATATCAATATGATATTATTTCCTTGCCGCTTGTGAATCATTGCTGAAAATTTGGTTTTATCTGATTTCATGCACCATAACGTAATCAAACATGTTCTTAGTTAATTTAGCTTTTCTTTCTGAATTTAAAGTCGATTATTCTTTATTTATTTAGGGCAAGGGAAAAAATGTACCAGAGCCATGCCTGATAGCTGTAAGCAAACTAAAACCTAATGCTGCTATAGAAGAAGCCTACAAACATGGCCAGAGAGACTTTGGGGAAAATTATGTACGTACTGTATTAAAATTTGATATACTTTTCTGTGCTACTAAACTGACTTTGGAGATAGGAAATGCATCCAATAGAAATGAAAATATAAGATTTACGCAGATGTAAAGTGAGAAAAGTAGCAGGTAATTCTGAAGATTTAAATGACTTGGTATATCAATTACAAGTGAGTTCGCATGCCATGTTCATCCAAATTATCTAAGTGTTGTTCAGTACATGCGATCTTTTTTTGCTTGCATTGTATGGACAAAATTTGAATGCGGTTTCATTGTTTTTGGGCTTTAGGTTCAAGAACTGATTGAAAAAGCTGAATATTTCCAGGTATGATGATTGACTATTAATTTTAGCCACTCTTTAACTTAACAACTGATCAGAGATCCCTGAGTACTGCCATTCCACATATGCCAATTGCTTATACTTGGTATTCGGAAACCTAACCAAGTTCCTTGCATTAGTTACAGTGGGAAAAAGTTCAATTATCTACAAAGTCTTGTGTATATTATCATACGCTTTAAAATTGTTAAAATTGTGTATATGATAAACCTTTGTAACCGAAATTAAATAGAAAAATAGAATTCATTGACTTTCTGTGGAGTAAAAAACTGTCAGTGTTCTCCTTGGTTTTCTTTTTTTCTGCAAGTCAAATTAGCTTGATTCGCTGTACATTTTAGACTAGATGCCAACAAAAAATTTAAATGTAAATATTTCCCTAACGCAGCTTCTTTATGGGCTGAAACTTGATAGGTGTGACCACGCCCATCGGTGACGTCACAAATTGGGTAAATTTGGTATGGGGAGTTTCTCCTTGAAATTTCCTCAAGTAAGCATTGTTAAGCCACCAAATTTGACAGGTGGCATCATTTTAACGAGTCCTTTGACAATGAAGTAAAATTTTGTGACCATGCCTACTGATGAAAAAATGGGCCTGAAGTTTGAAAATGCTCGTTTTTCTTGAAAATTTGCAGCTAATACAATTCGAGGCTGCTGATTTCAAATCCGGGAGTCATTATTTGAAATTCGACCCGAAAACAGGGGTCTGGACCAAAAATTGGCCTGAAAGTTAAGACTTTCAACTTTTGACTAAAGAACAAAGGGAATATAGCAGAAAGTCTTTTTTTCAGAAGCTTTTTGGCTTTTTGTAATAATAACAAACTGGCAATGTCTTGCAGGTGTTATTTTATTTTTGTATTTCGGGTCATTTCCCCATTTGGGATTTCCTTTTGTAATAATAATAAAGTGTATGTACTGGCTGCTGGTCTGACATCTCTTCATTTTGTTTCAGAATGCTGGGGGATATGAAGATATTAGATGGCATTTCATTGGTCATTTGCAACGCAACAAAGTCAACAATTTGCTAGGTTCAGTGTAAGCTACTTTACTGTATCAGTGTAAAGAGTTCTTCCACCATTTTTTACCCTTTTTTTACGTACAAGGTTTATTACAAGTCGTATATTAAATCTTATGTCTTGATAGGTGCTTCAAACTTGGAAGTCGTACAAACAGTTGATAATATAAAGTTAGCAGATGCTTTGAATAAATCATGGTCGAAGAAAGAAGTGGAAAAGAAGTTAAATGTGTTTGCGCAAGTCAACACAAGTGGAGAAGAAAGTATGATTGCTCCTACCAATTATTTTTTTTTTTTTTCTTAATTTATTTATTTTATTTGGCTAAATACAATAGTTACAAAATCTAAATCAGGCCAAAGTTGATTATCGAGAACTTGATATTGAAGGTATTGATATTAAGGATTATTGAGAATTTCCCTTAAGGTACTAATTAAATGATTTTTTGGGATCCTACTAAATGCAATTTCTAATAAATACAACTAGTTGTTTCCAGCTTTTTATTTTAATTTTTTTTAATTTTGAAATTTCTTTTTACTTAGTAGTTGCATCTTCTATCAACTTGTTGTTGTTGTTATTCCAATATTTTGATATCTCTGTAAGCTGTGAAATTATCATCTGATGTTGTACCTCTTTTATTAACCATTTAACATTTGGTGCATATTTAACCCAGTGGGCAAAATCGTTAAGTCACTGTGGAGGATTACATTTCTATTGAAACGAGACACGTTACGCGTGTCGTTTCAATAGAAATGCACTCCTCCACAGTGACTTTTTTAACGATTTTGCCCACTGGGAACATTTGTCGACAATCGATGTGACAAATCTATTCCCAGATTATCTTGTATATTCTTTATTGCTTATGTTGTTGTATGTTGTTTCCTTGTAGATAAATCTGGCTGCGCTCCCAGTGAGTGCATAAATTTAGTACAACATATCCTGACCAGTTGCGACGCTTTGCATTTAAAAGGTCTTATGACCATTGGCGCGTTCGATCATGATTATTCGACCGGTCCTAATCCAGATTTTACGGTAAGCATTTTACTTTAGTAACAAAATATTTTTTCCAATTTGATTCTAACTATACCCCCAAACTGTACCATTTGAAAAAGTATGGCGGTCGAGAATTAATGATCTGACGAAGAAATTATCATGTTTGTAAATGTCCCCTGAGTTAGTTCTTACGCTTTCGTTACACCTTGCATCTCGCATGAGTTTAAGTTGTCCTGCCTGTGTAAAGTATTGGCGTTGAGTGACTCTTTTGGTTTAACCCAATGGTTTGTGTCAGTCATTTTTGACATGTATCATTAGTTTCTTTGTAAGTTTGGACGGGTTAAGGCAGCAGAAATGGACTGGAGTATTTGATAACTATGGTTTGATTAAAAGATTTAACTAACGTAGCTAGATAGCACAAAACAACGTGGAAAGATAGGGTTTTGCCTGCCTTCTTTAGCTGTAAATTAACCCTGTTTTTCAAATGTTAGGACTATCATCTTTGCTTTCAACGTTAATAAATCTGTATGATTAAATTTGTATGTGTTTAGTGCTTATCACAGTGTCGTGAAGACGCATGCAAAGCCTTGAACTTGAGTACAGAAGATCTGGAACTTAGCATGGGAATGTCTGCGGATTACCAACAAGCGGTATGCATTGTTGCTTATAATTCTTACCAAATATGACACCTTCATTTTCTCGATAAAGCCTTGTAATTTTCAATTACTAAAACGATAAATGCAGCAATTTAACCAGAGAAATCAGTCTGACAAAAATAAAGAGATTTGAATTGAACAGTGTTATTTATATCCTTGACTGTGAAACTTTGGTAGTAGAGCTTGGCTGAATCCTATGACTATGGTTGCAAATTGATACATTTAAGATCGGTTTTCATCGAAAATCCTGTTGCTACATTGAACTGGCGACGAATTACAATTTCATGATATTTTCACAAGCTTTTTCTTATTCATAGATCACGGTTGGTAGTACAACTGTGCGCATCGGTAGTACAATTTTTGGAGCCAGGCGTTAATGACAGCCGTAACCTTGGAAATGCTGAGTATATGCAACCAAAAGAAACATAACGGTGTATTGTCATGCACCGCCATCCAGGAGATTCTGAGTCGTCGCGTGGATGCAATGTAAATTTGCAAGAGAGATTAAACAAGAACAATGGTCTTGCCTTCCATCATTTCGCTAATGAGAAATTTTATCTTAGAAGGAAGATGTAAACTGTAACCGGAGCCATTCATATTTTAATATTTGGGAATTTTGTTGGTGGGATCAGGTCTTACTTTCTGCATCGTCTGTTGAGTTTTGGGCTTTTAGCCTTGAAATTTTTAACTCACAGTCGAATGAAGGAAACGCAAGCTGAGATTCTTTTAAAATCCTGCCTAGTCATCATTTAGAGGTTGATAAATATTCAGGAAAATCAACTTGACAATTCTTCGAAGTAAAAGATGAATGAGTGGTGACAGTTGTTTGAGCAAAATTCTCACACAATGATGTCAGAAAGTGCGACTAAGGTACTCATGTGATAATCTATTTACAAGAACTTCTTCATTGCAAGCTACTATTGCAATTTGACATGATATAAATTGTTATTAATTTATCAAAAGTTATTCTGTTTTTTTCTTGCATTACAAAGTACAGGATATATCGAAATATAGCAGAGTATATATTTTTCAATCCCTGAGATTTGTTTTTCAAATACGATACAACATACAGTTTGTAAAATAGTATAAAT
>JAYJMG010174474.1:0-11855 GCA_036873935.1 Stomotoca atra
CATAGGTGCCCCAAAAAGAGTTGCTAGTCACCCAAACCTTAAAACCATCAATCAAATTATTTTAGTTATTAACTAAATAAGGCATTTCGAACAACAGCGATCCATTTTTCCCAGAAGTCATTAAACAGATGTCATCTTTAAGTGTTTGACATATTTACAAAGTTATTGTCATTATCTATTTTGAACTTCTTGACTGGAGGGACTGGGGAAGAGATCCCTGAGCTATACTTCTTCATTTACGTTTTTGAGATCCAAATTACTAGCCTCAGTTCACATGTCTGTTATAAAATTCTCATCACTATTAAATAATGAATTACGACGAATGGCATAAGTCTTATAAAATTCGTAAATGACGTTGATTAAACGATTAAGAACTTTAATCATCATCATACGTCATCGCTACGCATTTAAGGTTACGTCATCATACCAAGTTCAGCAACAATACTGACAAGAAAAAATTGGTAAAACTTCAACTGAGCTCTATTGTCAAATGACACTGATTTCGACACCAGTACGTATTGAGCAGATCGTCCAATACATGTCACGTTCATTGGAGCGGTTTTTGCTTACGTCAATCAAAAGATCTAGGACATTGATCGAATGTCCAAATATATTTTTTTTATGTATATAACCATATATGATATAACATATGTCCAAATATGTTTTGTTAGCGAATCATTGACAAACAAACAGTGTTTGAAAAGACGTTGTAGACAATAAACACTGTCTAACAAAATATAAATAGAACCGTGAATTATGAAATGAAAATGTAAAGATGAAAGAACAAGAAAAACAACAGGAAGAAAATGAAAATGTGAAAGAAGTTTAAAGTAGTAGATACCAGTCATAGGGACAGCTACGGTTCAGCACAGAAAATTAAATGCTTGTACACAAGAAGAAGAAGAAAAAGAAGAAGAGATCCTACCAGATTAGACACGAAGTCACTTGTATCCTGTTGCGCTTTTCGTAGATGTCCTTCCTCTTCTGCCAGGTCGATGCCACCTATTTTCTTACCACCTCCACGAGGCTTCCGAGAAGCTCGTCCGACATGTATTTCGTCGTCATGTTCCATCGCATCACGGTCACTGCTGTATGGCGACTCATGGCCGTCAGTCATTCTACAGGTCTTTCTTTGTTATTATTCTTAACCTACGGGAAAAAAACATTATCCTTAACACCATAAAACAATCATTTGAACTAACAGGTTAATTCATGTGTCAGATACATAAACTTTATCATGCCCCAAATAACAATAAAACATAAAACGAAAAAAGGAAATTCGTGTAAAACTGTTTATCTTGAGCATTCCAATGCCTGGGTAATGATATAAAACAACAGATCTTCTGAAACGATCATTTTCTCTCACAACCTCAACGTATTTATGTCTCAGCGATCAAGCTTTAGCTTGCAAAAAAAATCACCATCAAGACATGCAACAATACATAATTAACGACCTTGACAGGGCGGCTTATTTTATTTCCTCTGTTTGTTTTCAAATCCCACCATCAAGCAATGAACTTTTTACAAGAAATCTCACTAAACAATAATCAATAAAAAATAAGTTTTTAAGCTTTCTTTCAATCGTATGAAATTACATCACAAAAGTAAAAAATATATATTAAAGATAGATTCATACTTAGCCAATATCGTTAAGAAACGTAACACACAACTTATAAAACAATTGTCCCACAATTTCAATGACTGAACTTTAGAAGAATAGGTACAAAAAATCATCGCGAATTATCTTGATCTTTTAAAATTCTCATTCGCTCAGTAGCAACAAAGACTGTAATAAATCTATGAAATGTGAACTGCGCCTTATTTCCCAGTAACTTAACACTTCGATTAAACTTTGATTTTTACAAACCACCCATAGGGACAATGTAACTACACCCTTCCTCTTGGGGACTTCAAAGTAAAATAATTATCTTTTTTATATATCAAATCAGGTGCAAAAAAGATCGACGATGGAGTGCAAAACGAAGAAGAAATTGAAGAAAAAAACAGAAAAGTTATTCATTTCAATTCGCATAGTAACATGTGATTCAAACAGTTGGGAGATGTATCACTTATTCATTAAGTCATTTCACAATTTCATCAATGACGACTGTATGCATTACTTTTGAGTTTATCATTATATTTAGGTGTGAGTCCTCTCACTTACACATACAACTGTATGATTGTCGTGAGAATATCTATGCCCTAAACAATTTCTGAAGCATAATAGAACAGGAAAATGCTCCACAAAAAAAAGCATAATAAAGCAGACACCAGCCGATCATAACCAAATGACATTAATACCACATTACGCACATCATTTACATGTTGCTGCAACTCCACAAAACTGAGATATACATTAACTGGGTAAGGAACAAGGAACGTCTCAATCACCGTATCGGATCCATGACGTCAGATTTACAAAACTTTCTTCAAATAATACCCGTTTTACATTGAGACACTATTATTCTTAAACGAATACAAGATCTTAAAACTCTCGGTCTGCTCTTACAAAATTCGTTCTGCTGTTAGATGTAAATGAGGGTAACACTGTATTGAAACAAAATCGAAGTTTTTCACGTAGTTGTGTTAAAACTATGAAAAAACCTTTGGAAAACTGGGGAACAACAAGAAAATATGGAATGCATACAAATGAGCATTGCATCAGGACGCTACATAGGTTTGTTTAGCAGAAAAGATGTGTTAAAAAACAGAGTCACTAAAGGGGAATTTTAACACCGTCTGCAAATGCGTTTAATTTGCAAATTTATCGTAGGTAAGTCATCGCCTCCCACGATAAGTTGATCACCTCATTTAACAACTACCGCATTTGCCATGGCAACCGTATCGAAGGATTATCGATTAATCAGCCTTAAAAGATTATTGATTAATTAAAAGAATATTAACGTTATTAATAGTAATGAGTTACATCGGTGTAGCTAAGACGAAAAAGGTATTAAGCTTGGAGCTAAGACGGAAAAGGTATTTAAAGCTTCCAATTGCCACGACACATTCTTCTAAATCTTAGAGTAAATTCAACAAGACCCTTAACACATGATCACTCGTTTCAAATACAGCTCATTCGAATCTTTATAAAAACTTCAGATAGCTCGAACTCTTGATACACCGCACCAATTATTGTTGGAGTTAGTGTGAACGAACTATATTGGTAAACAGTCGAGCTATCATCCGTGAGTCATGAGTGTCAAGGATTGCTTCAAAACTAGCAACACTACAGAATGTTCACACTGTTGATGCACACAATCACAAATATCGATGCTGAGAATATCAAGAGCTGCGAGAACATTTAAGAAGACTCTGTTTATACATAGTTGCTCTGCTTTCGAGAACAAAACATTTTTTTCCTTGTTAAAAGATAAAAGCATAAACTGCTTAGTAACGCTTACTTTGAGGCGTGAAACATGAATCAATATCCTCGTGTTTGTTACCAAAAAACATGAACTTGCAACTTTTGATGAGTGAAAATATTGTGCAAGCCGATTTTGCATAAAAGTCTTCCTGTCCTCTCTTATGCTTAGTTCATCACACAAAATATTTTTTGACGTGATAAAGAACCGAACTAGCCAATTTTCGTCGATAATTTGTGATGTCACAGGTTGGTTGCTGACACACTTTTCTATGAAAGTTTGAAAGAGAAAGCGGTAATCAAAAAATTGAAAATTCTTTTCAAAATGGTTCTTTATACTGGCCTCAGGCCACCGGTGTATTTTTGCTGACAAAAGCTGTTATTGTTGATTGTGATATTTTGTGAAGCTGAAATTTTTATTTGAGCTTATGCAATTAAGTTCAAATATTGTGCAAAATCTACATGCCGCCCTGTTAAAGAATTACAGCTGTATCAGCGAAAATAAACAGGGGTCTGGGGTGAGGTCAAAAGAGTCATTTTGAAACTAATTTTTCATTTGATTAATGACTCTGGAAAAACTCTTTGTTGTGACTAAGGAGCATAAAACCGGAAATATTGGCTTATGCTCATTAAGTAACTGAACAATTTTTAGCTGAATATCTACAGTCACAATTACAGAGCGGTGATGATACGTGACAGAAAATTTTATTTTTTTATATATAAGCAACCAATACTAATTGTGAGCCTCGCTTAGTTGTTGCTTAACTTGCACTTGAATTTACCAAAAAATCCTTACCTTTGCAAGTAATGGCTAAATCATTGTCTGTGACTTAATTTTTACACTGAAGTGTTAAGTGAATACATTTTATCTATTTAACCCTATTCATGCTAGGCTTTTTCGGGCTGTTCATTGCTAGAAACTTACCACACACATTTAATTCATAGCAAAGTAACAGTGTGCCACATTTTAAATTGTTTGCAATTACGTATCAAAAGTGATTAAAGTTTATGTCTTTTCCAATTTTAGTACACTATCGTTACCTATCTGTACATCACAACACAGCAGCCTTCGTTCAAAACTCCATGTCTGAGATTTGGGTCAGATTTTTTTGCTATCTCGAAAAATATTGGCTCAGGATAAAAAATGAATATACTGGATAATAGATTTTCTCTTGTAACGTAGTTTTGCTAAAAACCATCAGAGGTAAGTAAACAAAGTGTATTGATCTACCTGCACTGCCTCTACATGTTACCTAATCAAATATTGGTGGCAAACTCATGCTCATTAGTAGATCATTAGGTCATGCCAGAGGAAAAACGCCAATTCTGCAAAAAAACATAATCACAAATAGGTTCGATTTTTGTTTATTCAGGATGTAATAACCACAACACAGTTCTGATGAATAATCAAAAATGTTCCACTTAGGAAGAATTAAATCAATCCAAATTAGAATAATCTGACACTATTACAAAGCAAGGCTGAAAATTTACTACTTCCTCAATGTGTCTATAGCATCCACATAAACAAATTTTCCTACCAGATTTCGTAATAAGAATCCTTTTGGGATGAAAGTATTGCGCCATTTTCCTGGGCTTATTTTTAGAAGCACAGGCGGGGTGTCGAAATCTTACTGTATTGTAAAGAATTCGAGTTAGTTAATTCACATAGCAGTTCCATGTCAACTTGGATAATACATTGAAGATGAGCCACCTAGAAGACAACTTAGTCTCGTTCATATAAACTTGACAATCTACATTTGAAAGCAAAACTGTTACTTTTCACTTTGTCTAGGTGCTTTTTAATGACAAAAATGAAAGATAAAAAGAAGTTGTGCTAAGGGATTGAGTTCGAATATCACAACTCAAAAGATTCTGGTCATCTACAACAATCTTTCGGTCTGAACTTATATTAGCTGCTATGTGAAGTTTATGTGCTCCATAGGCTTCATTGCACTGTGCAGGTTCTTCACTGTATAGAGTCTCTAATTTCATTCATTATACCCCTTCAAAGCTTTCTTCTGTTCTCTGATGCATGGTTCTACTTCCAACGAAGACACAAAAATGTCAAATTTACAAAATCTCTCTTTTCAGTTTTGTTTTTACACTTACTATAATAACTTCTCTATATTGGTCGAAGAAATTAAAGCTTTTATAAAATACTTCTTATTTCAGTATTACATTCTTTTTTGAACCATAGTGAAAAATTATTTTCTGTTCAGAAACATAATATTTGTAACTACCAACTACTGAGAAGGATGAGGAACACACAATGTGTTTGAATTACATAATTTATGTGCGTTTTCCCAGAACTTCAAGGAAGTTTTTAAGAAATGCTTAAGTTGCAATCTTAGATAACATGCGAAAAGCCATGTCATGCAAACTGTACAACTCCTTACAACAAGCAAGAATTAAAGTACAACTCCTTACAACAATCAAGAATTCACCTACAAAATTCAAACTATACCAACTGTACTTCATTTTCAACTTTTCTAGTGGGCTTGTGGTCTCACATCATAGAAGAAATCCATCAAAATTCAGGAACCAAACATAATATCATTCTTTTGAGCAATGGATTTTAGCCTTATTTTGTAAGTCTTCACAATCATATTTAAATATTTCAATTAGATCTATATTAAACACTCTCTTTAATATTGTTCTCTTCTTCAAGCTAAATTTTCATTTATTTACATTGGTGGTGATTTCTAATTATGAATTTCGTATTTCTTTTAAGTACAAAAAAAGTAGAAACACTGGTCGATTCAGTTGTTGCCACTTAAAGTAAAAAAGAAGTAGAACCACTGGTCGATTCAGTTGTTGCCACTTAAAGTAAAAAAGAAGTAGAACCACTGGTCGATTCAGTTGTTGCCACTTAAAGCACCGAGTACACTTACCTTTTCTGTGCTCTTCTATTGAAAGATCTTCATCAATTCACAATGGTATCTTCTGACGTCTTTCTTTTCTAGAGATGTTAGTAAAGGTTAAGTATAAAGAAATGGTTTTGCACAGTCTTTACTAGTTAGTCTATGAGTACAGGCTAAAAATATGCATATGATGAAAGGAAATGTATTAGAAGCAAACGGGTGCATAACTATAAATTTTCTGTCACATTATACAACTCTTTCGATTCGTGGGAACAAAGGATGAAGGCTTTTGATGGCTTCAAAAAACACCTGTTGAAGACAGATCTTCTCAAATCTACTATGACAGACACAAAGGGATTTTTGAAAGAAAGTTGTAAAGAAGTCCACTAAAATATTTAAGAAAATAACTACAATACAACTATACGATGTTGAAGAGAGCACATACAAAGTATGCACAAATTCCATTATCTTTTCAAGTCTTAGGCATGTCACCTGATAGCAAGGTGTCTGGAAAATGTCATAATGGGAATCCTCATTAAAAAGATCGTGCTGTCCTCAACATAGGAGAATCCCCTCACAGGTGAACTCAATTGCAACAAAAAAGTGAAGGTCGGGATAAATAAGGACTATTGCTTGCATGACACACTCAACAACAATTGAAAATAAGACTTCTTTAAAAAGAAACTCACTTTATTCTAGATCTAACATGTTTACTTTTTACATTCATACTTTTCACAAATATAACATTTCATAAACAAATAAAGCATATCAAAATATCAAGATTTTTAACCTTCCCTACTTAGTATATCATTTTTTTTACTGTATTTATCCTGAGCTTCGAATGAAATTGATCCTACTCTTCAAAAGTTCGACTAAGAAAAGTTCACAAGTTCTTCATTTGTGGGCATTCGATCGATCACCCATTGAATGCCTATATGTTCCTTTTGAATCAACTTTCCTGGTCACATGATGCCCACAAGCATTGCTTCATCAATTAGAGTGAACTCTTCTGTCTTTTTCAGTTTACAAAAACATGTTAATGCTTAGCAAGCAGCTTATTCCTTCTTCACCTCAAATGTGACCATAAACTAGCTCACATTTAACTTAGAAAAAACATAGTATAAATTAGACCACTTCTCTCCAAAAAAAGTATGAAATGATTTGTTATTTTCGCTGTAAAAGATCCAACTAGTAATAATTGCTAAATGTTATTCTAATATCAAGATATGAAGTTTTGTCCGATCAGTTCTGGACCATCAGATTTATTCAGCTGAATAAAATTTGTTTCACAAGATCTTATTCATTTTCTTCACATCAGTTCTAAAAATTTTACTGTAAGTTGAAACGCTTAAAAACTTCTTCAACTTCTTCAAGTTATTTCGGTACTTTATCATGATTCTAGATGTACTATGCGGAATACTTTCTGTTTTCGCTTTTTCACAACACAGCTGAACCAAATAGATGAAAACACATCAAGCATCTTATTGAAACATTCTGATGGTGATTGAAGCGTTTTGTCACGTTTTGCTCTGCTTTCCTTCTGTAATATTACCTATAGGCTCACCATAGTGTAGCCTTTGTCCTTCTGTAACACAAAACTCAAAATCTTTCGGTGCCGTGAAAACAAGAACTAATGAAGAACCTAATTCAAATCTTCCCATGGATTCACCACGACGTAACGATAAGCCAGTGCCATATAATCTGTCTTTAAACTTGTCTTCCCAAAATGGACTATTTGTTTGTAGATCCTATGAAAAAATTAAAGCCAATACAGATGGGGAGAAAAAAATCAATGGCTTATTTTAGTTCAACAAGGCCATAAAACACATAGCAGTGTTGATACTCTCCAATTTGCTTTTACGCACGAGTTTTGCCAAAAAGAAGAAAATACACCAATTGATCAAGCCATGTATTGTCAATGCTTGCCTACCACGATGAACATTATAACACATATCACCTGCAATGCAGTTTATAATGTAGAACTCAATCATAAAACTTTATAAGAAAAATTCACAAGGAATAAAAGAATGACTCAAGGACATTTACAATAAGCTATGCAGGAGAAGAGGCAGCGTTTAAGGAATCATACCTTATCTTGAGTAAAGTTGAGTTTGATGGAGCCAACATTATAAGCACCAATGGCAGCAAATAAGAAGTGGCCATGCTCCCAGCGACCAGACAACAACACCCTCTCATTGAAATTAAATATACTGTTGATTGAACGTAATACCCTAGGATTCACTGAAAATAGATGACCTAAAAAAAACATAATGCAAGGTTTGCTCCAAAATTGTAATGTAAGGATGTACTGCAGACCAGACCGAGTATGAACTATTATGACCATGCAATTTAGGTATGATTGCTCTGTCACAAGAGCTACTGACCCAAAGGAATTAAAGAACAGATGCCACCTGCCAAGTTTGGTGACATGACGATAATTCTTTGAAGAGATATAAAGGAAAAACTGCGAGCACAAAAGTACCCAAATTGTGACGCCATAATTGGTTGTGGTCAAAAGAATTCATAACAAAGAGCTAGTAGTAATGATGGCACCTGTTCAGTTTCATTTGATAACAATATTTTGTTAGTTAGATATTAAGGTTCATAAGTTTTTGTTGGATCCCAAACAATATTTTGTTGGAGAGATATTGAGGTTTATAAGTTTTTATTGGACCTCAGTCTAAAAGGCTTCAAAGCTAATTTCACTATCTTGCAAAGAAGAACAAAAAAAAAAACCCAAAAACAGATAAATTTTCCTGCTTCTCAGAAAGTCAATGATGGTATGGAAACAAATTAAAGTCATTACTTTCTAACCACCTCCCTATAAAAATAAAAAATTTGTTTGCGTACAACAATGAGATTTTTTCATTTCTATTTCGGCATAACGTATCTTTTAATGCAGTTTGGTCAATAATTTTGAACACATTTGAAATGATAGTAGTTAGAAATAAGGAAACAGAACAGTGTTTTTCATAATCTCAATCACAGCAAGCTTCAAAAATGTGGCATGGCATGAATCTTCTTATCATTTTTATATCTTTTCTTCTTGTTCAATTTTCTGCACTTAAAACAATTGGTAGTAAGAAAGCCAATCTATACCTGGAATATGACGACGATGTTCCACAGTCCATTCAGCTGGTGAGTGAAACCAATGATAATCCCCAGGACCCAAGTATAAAGTAATATGATATAATCTAACTTTGTCATCACTCTCTAACGGACAAGTCTGCTTCTCTAAAAAACATGCAGACTGAATACAATTATTTTCAATAAAAATTTAAAATCAAACCTCATAAACCACAATCAAAGGTTAACTTACCCACAGAAAAGGAATTGATATTCCTATAAAAGGGATGTCTCGGTCCAGCAAATGTTTTTAGAGGGTAGGTAAAACCTTTCACTTGGTGCAATTCAAGTTGAGGTGTATCTACCAAACCAAATGATAACACGGTGCTATCTGCAGGTGAAACCTATGAACACAATTGCACATGCATTAATTTACCAAACAGCTACTCTTGCAGACATCTACTTACAAGCAGTAGAAATGATCAATGGCAAAAAAAAAAATTCAAACAAAGGCTGTATGAGTGTTTCTTTTTTCTATTCATTTACAACCATTAACATAGGTTTTCAACCGAGGGCTTTGCACAAATTGCTTAGTCCACTGGCACACAAAAACATTTACAGGTATGATATCACTAATTAGTACACCGCAACCCCCCGGATATTTCTTATCAGATGTAGAAAACTTTTTTCGTAAATTTGAACGAAGTCAAATGGTTCCTTTACATACAACTTGTTATTTTAACGAAATTTGTTTTTTTGACGTCAATTCTCCTTTAAGGAGAAAATTTTGGTTGTATCTAAAATTTGAGCAACAGGCGGGCTATTAATTTTTGCACAACTGTGCGGAAATAAATGGTGCACGGAAATTAATGAAATTAAAGTAGTCAAGAATTACAAAGTTAAGAATAACAAATTCGTAGATGGAATAAACATACCATAGCTGATGAAGGATGAACATAGCGGCTGCCAGGTTTCAACTGACGAGTGAAAAATTTATTAAATGTTGTGTATTTTTTTGAGTCAGAAATAACAGCTTCATCAAGGTTACAGTGAAACATACGACAATATGAATTGATAAGAGGCTTGCGTAACCACACTGGCAGGTGAGTATCACAGCAATATCCCCATATTCTTGATAATGATCGCGTTGGAAGCTTCTTCAGTAAATCAACCTGAACAAATACATTACACACTTAACAACCAATGCCATTTTTCATTTTCATTTTCATGTATCAAAAAGAAAACAATTTCGGGTCACTTCATCAATCACATTTATCCTAGAACATTTTTGTTAAATTTGTTAAATTTTTATTCATGTTTGAATTCTAATGGCTCTAACTGTTGCAGCTTGAGTAGCAAATAGAAGATAATGTCTGGAAATTTCAAAGTTCATGACAATAAGCTGCTACGATGACAATTATACACTGACCTGCCACTGTTGAACCTTGAACCTTCCATGTTCATCTACATTATCAACAGGGTTCAACTTTTTCTGCTCCCTCTTCCAAATATGCTTGACTTGTATAAGGCATATCAAACCAAAGCCAACACCGGCAGGAATATAAAACCATTCTATTCGAGGAAATGCGCTTTTCTTTTGATTGAAGCTAGCGTTAGCGAAATCTGAAAATAATAACACACTATTTAGATTAAGGTTTACATAGAAACACCAATATAAGAGAAAAAACTTTTATACTTTTTACCATAACACAGTAGGAAAATCAAAGCTAAGGAAGTGGTACACCATGCTTCCATTTCCGAGCTAACATTAAAAACATCTTCTGAGGAAACACAAATCCTATTATTGTAGATACATGTTTTAAATTCACATCGCCTTGAAAAAGGTAATAAAGTTTTTAAACTGAAAATTCATAGAAGAGAAATTAAATATTCATGTTAAAAGAAATGAAGTATTTAATTAATAATACATTATTTGAGTGAATAAAGAGCAGAGACAATAGAGGAAAAGCTGCTTCTTCACAACTAAAGCTTACTTTAAAATAATTTTGAGGAGATATACTTCTGAGTTTAAATGAACTCAGAGAAATCCAATAATTTTTTTTTAAAAAGTTTCATCATGCAAGCTCAGGTGAACCAACTAGAAAAGTTGCAGTTGAGACATAATTAATAACTGCATCACACATTGTTGAAATATAAGAAATTCATCAGAGGGCCTTCAATGCTTTCACACCATTTTATCACAAAATGCAGCGTTACCAATTTTTCAGATGAATATGGTTTAAGTTATACTCAGAAATTCATTCTTGTTTATACTAGCCCAAAGGAAGTTACTTCTTCTCAGTATCCATAACTTGTATTCTCTTGCATAAGCCTGATAGAAGAAGGGAAGGCCTTACCAATAATAAAAACAAAAAGGAATTCTGCAACCAGTAAGAAAGACTCTTCCCTCAATCAAGGACATAGGTTGAATTTATATTTTATTGTATTATTACTTACAGTCAGGTTAAACTGCTCCACACACATACTGTAAATGACCAATTCAATGTCCACTCCCGAATTAACGCCTATCTTAAGTTAACGCCAATGGTAAAACGCCCACTAAC
>JAYJMG010174916.1:0-11850 GCA_036873935.1 Stomotoca atra
ATTACACGCACTTAAATGTCAAATGTACTCCGCTGCGCGAAGCTCGCTGGCGCTCGCTTCACTTCGCTCCGTAAAAAATTCAATTGATCAAAAAAATATCAATACTTCATCATTTCCTTTTACTTGATCCATCTATAACATCCTTTTAGCTTTCCAATGGTGTATCACACATTCACAATTGAAAAAAATAAAGCAACATGTAGCTAAGCTAGCTATAATTTTCGTGATAATCTTGGTGACATAAATGTTCGAACAAGCGAGTGTCAACGGCACTGAGACCTATGTTTACAAATCAAATTTTCCGAGAGTGAGCACGTTGTTTTGTTTTCATCGGTTAAATTTTGTACCGCTGGAAAAAAGGGGGCTTCTAATACTAATAGTAGTTTTTTCTTCCTATAAGGCGGACATCGCGCAAAAATCCTCCGTTCGGGCTCTCCGACCGACTGACTCAAAAATCATATTATCCAAATCGGGTAGTCGGTATATAAATTTGTAGGATTTTGTTTCTCCCGCGATAACAAAACTTGCAGCAAAACGTAAGTAGACACACCAGCACAAGTATGTCCTATGTCTCATTTGTTCCCACTCCGTTGTCCATTGTTTTTATACCAAACAAACTCCTGAAAAAGACAGAAAAACAGAAAAGATGGCGGAAATTGCTGGTGGAAGTGAAAGTACTGTTGTAAAGAAATGCTGAAATGCCGACTGACCGACTCACATTTGGGACTGTTTCTGACCCGAACAGAAGATATTTGCGATGTCCGCCTAAAGTGCAGAGCAAGGG
Source organism: Stomotoca atra (assembly GCA_036873935.1). Classification (NCBI taxonomy): domain Eukaryota; kingdom Metazoa; phylum Cnidaria; class Hydrozoa; order Anthoathecata; family Pandeidae; genus Stomotoca; species Stomotoca atra. The sequence goes on from JAYJMG010174916.1 coordinate 785, forward strand.
TGTTTTTATCAGAAATTAAGTTTTCAATTCTCAGGCCTTTTTCTACGCGAATATAGTATTTGTTTTTTTGTTTTTAGTGCAGGTTTACTCTCGGAAATTCAACTTTAGCGACCCCTGTTTACCCCGTCTCTGTAATACTCTTCTCTCGCCGCAATGATTGTGGAGCAAAAAATCTGTTTCGTTTACATATTTGGTTTCAGTGCCATGCGGACAATTCAAGAGGGCTGTCATGAACACAAGCCTTCTAAAAATGACCGAAATATTTTCATATTCAAAGTGCAGGTATTACAGACTTATTGGATCAATTTTCATGTTTATAACACCTTTTTGGAAAGCAGAAGTAGTATTCTTTCTGTTGATACCATTTTTAAGAGGATTTGAGGGAAATGAAAATTTTGTTGACATCCCTATCTTGAGTATTGATTTTTAAAAACATCATGGTACATGTAAGTGAGAGGACTCGAACTCACACCATCTCACCCTGCTGGTAACAGAGCAAGATTGCCATGGTACATTTCTTAAAATTATTCCACTTTTTCTTCATTGAATCCTCATAAACTTTTGAACAGTGCTTGTCAGAGGGTTGCTCTAAGTATTGATGTAATTTGTTTGTTAAAAGAATAAAGTTTAGTGTTTAGTGTGAAAAAATAATGTTTAAGGGACCCTCAACAAAAAAAAATCCGCTAGGCAGCACGAAAGTTGTTTGTCGATGGCCCCTTATATTATATGAGATGCAATGTGATGTCTTACTGCTGTTTTTCAATGGACAGTGCAACCATCAATAAGCAGAAAAAAATATTCCTCCTGGAAACCCAGGAATTTTTTCTGGGGTAAACTGAGAATTCAATTTAATTTGGAGGCTTCTAGAAATTTCCGGGGTTTTCTGGGAGATGGTCAGGGTCATGCCCAACTAAGCTTTACTTGTCTCCAAATACAGCTATTATCACTGCAACTAGCATGTGTCTCCTCCATGCACTAGCCTTGCATGCTTGGTTTGGAATTAAGTATCAACTAATAAACCACTTGTTTTTCCCAGCTCCAATTCCTAAATCTATGCATTTGGTTGTATACATCATTCTTTTACATGTCTCTAGCAATGATTCCTGCTACCACATTATACCCTATTTTTTTTCAAAATTTAAAGATTTTGAAATTTCAAAAGCGGGCTTGATTTAGGAACATGCGCAAAAATCTTTTTAGAGGCTTGATTTCCCAAAAAATGATTATAGGTTCATAAATTATCATTCAGCTATGCTTAAGCAAGATAATGAAATGACCCGGTGAGGTGACCAAATATTAATTTTCAGTTTCTTACACACCTATACACTGTCTGAAGATCGTATTCAGTTGTCAGAAAATTGCTTGGCTTTTGCATTGAAGGTGGTAAATTCTGCATGTCTGCGAAAGATAAAAGGATCCAGAAAATAACAAGACCATGGTTATGTGATTGCTGCACAATACAGGCATTTAGAAAACAGCTCATCAACTGGTGAAGAACGTTAAGTCAAGAGACCAGTAAAAGATGATGTGAATTTGATCAGAGCGATTAAAAACGAGTAAATGTTTGATACCGGGCATCAAATATTATCTAGCAGAAGGCTTCACTTTCAATTGGAATATAAGAACTTGAACTAAAACCTTTTATTTACTGGAAAGTCAAGAAGAGAGATATACATGCAGTTGTTCAGTATCACTTATTAAAAATCCAAAAATTATTACCAAGAATCTGTGAATCACCAAAAAATTAAAGTTACCCTGCTTGAATAAGGGTTTCCATTTTAGCAACACGTTGCTTGTCCTGTACTCTAGTATTGATCACATCCAATGAAGATTAGCTTGTCTGACCTTTTTTTCTCTCTCTTAACTCATTTAGGCTGCTAAATCATGAAGGTTCCTTGCTTGCTTATGCTGGTACAGATGTGAACAAGGATGTGAAAGTTACTGCTGCTGTTGCATCGAATATATGGTCTGCTTATGAGAAAGGAGGGAAAATGGCATTCAACAGTGAGGGACTACAAACTATGTTTATGGACTGTGAAGTAAGCCACCTGAGCCAAAATTCATTAAAAATATAGCCAGGTTACATTTTGGTGAAAAAGTTTCATTGTCAGTTCTCATTTTTTGCCTATTGACTTGTCTTGATGGAAAGCTACCCAGTGGGCAAAATCGTTAAAAATTCACTGTGGAGGAGTGTATTTCTATTGAAACGATACGCATAATGTGTCTCGTTTCAATAGAAATACACTCATACGCAGTGACTTTTCAACGATTTTGCCCACTGGGTACTGCCTGGTGTGCTGCCTACTTATCTCAACTGTCTTTATTGTTCTCTTTTGATGAGAATAATGTCCTGACAAACCTGGTTCCTCGTTTTGTCGAGATCTCACTGTTATGCAAGTTTACCTATAAGAATATATTATTAAATTAATAATGTAAAAAACTTGTCCCGGCAAACCGATATTTTTAAAGTTGTTGAAGGAGGGATCTTGGTTTGTCAGAACGTTTTATTTCCATGTGAGTTCATCTTCCTGGTTTACCAGTTTTTGATAATTCCGCGCATGCATATTTGAAACATTAAAATTAAAATGACTGACTGGTGATTTAAAATAGATCAGGTGACAAAAGTTTTTATAAGAACGCAAAATAAAAATTATCTTGACAAAGTGAAGAACTCAGTTTGCTGGGACATTTTTAATCCATATGAACAGCCCCTTAGCATTTTAAGAAAAGACTGACTTAAGGGAGCACTGACCGTTGAGCATTGATTTAACATCTTTTTCATAAAATTATCCCTCTTTACTGAATCCTCATAAAATTTTGGACAGTGTTTGTAAAAGAATTGCTCTAAGTAACGAGATATTTTTTTTGTTAAGAAAATAAAATTTTGTGTGAAAAAATAATGCTTAATTCAATTTCTGAAAAAAATGATTTTTCTAACGGTCAGTGCTACCTTAAATGAATTAGATGAGCAAAGCAGTATGCTCAATCAAAATTTCCAAACTAGTGTAGCTTTTGAAAAGGACATGATTGGTAACGGTTTTACACATTTGACTTTTCCCTGTTTGACCACTCTCCCCTACCTTGTGGTTTGTTTTAGTTTAAAAGAGTTACCTCCCGTGGGCAAATCGTTAAAAAGTCACTAAGGGAACACCCGTTTTGGAATTGAAATGAATTGCTCCTGCTATTATCTATATTTTGTTTTTCCAGGAAGGAAAAGTTGGCGTGGTTAAAGTTTCTGGAGTTCTATTGTGTATGTATGCTGAGCAAAGTGTTGGATTTGGAATGATGAAAATGAAGGTAAGATGCTTTTTATTTAGAATTAAATCTTTATTTGAAATCTGATGATGAAAAATATTTCAATCCTGTTTGCACGACGACCATCCTACTGTAGCTTTATTGTATTGAACAATCTTATCAAAAACAAGATGCGAATCGCCTTGTCTTATGCCTTATCCCATCATTGGCCTGCTGATGGTGTAATGATACTGGCATGTGTGCTCCTTCAAGAACTACTATAAAAGAATTACTAGTCACGTAAACTGGTTTAGACCTGCAATCATGGACATCCTGTTTTTTTAAAAGTCCTTTGAAAAAAGCATTCATTGAGATACAACTACCATACCTCTATGCCTCCTTTTGTAACACTTTGTGGAGCTGTGGCCGAGTGGTTAAGGAAGCGAGCCAGTGGTCAAAGGCATACTGGATTGAATCCGCGTAGCCGCAAGGTCATCAGTTGTGAGGTGACCTCTCACTGCTAATTCCCTTAGGTTATCGCTAGATCGTTGCATCAAATGGTGTAAGGAGTTGCAGTGGAGCAACGAAGCAGTCAGTGCGTCCATAAGGCAGAAGAACCAGCCGTTAGGATGGAAGCCTTCATGACGTAAAAAGGAAATTTACAATTTACACCTTATGTAGTACTACACTTATAAGAACCAGTAGATTTTGGCTCAGTCTCAAATTGATCTTATTTCTCTATTGTTCTAAACAATATATCTATTGTGTTTTAGGTAAAATTTCAGCCTTGTTCTTATACTTATATTTTTTGAGTGGAATTATTAGAATGATTATTTCACTAAACGATCTGGTACTAAGAAACAATTCTCTCTCTTTTAGATGGAGACCTTGGCAGGATATTTACAAGAGCCTTTGCTGCAGTCATTGTCATGACATTACTGTCATATTAGGTAACGGAGATAATTATTATTAATTATTAATTAGTGCTAATTATGTAGCTAATTTCCTCTTAACGCTGTTTATTAAATGTTTAGTCTTTTAGGGTGCGGCGTTTATTTCAAAATCAGCGAAAAGAAGTAGAAGCTAAAATCAAGACAAAATTTAAAAGTTGATCGCAGTTTACTTTGAAAAATAGATTAGCTTTGATTCGGACCCTATAAAATCATTTTTAACTTTCTATAAATTCAAACACTATTAACTACTAAGAATTTTTTTGCTCTTATAAGTTAAAAATTGAACTTTTTCTTCAACCCACCTTTTTTGTTTGTTTACATTTTGTGGTGAATTCAAATTATGAATTTCGGATTTCCTTTAAAAAAAGTGCGGCACTTATTAGAGGGCGGCATTTGTTAGAAGAGGAATTACGGGGCGTGTATATGACAGGTGGATCAACACAAGGTGTTTATTATGAAACTGAATTCTAAATCTATATTTTGAAAAAGGGACCCAGCAAAGCTTAAACGTATCGGTTTTTAATTTTCAAAGTAATATTATTAAAATGTCAGCCTTTTTTCCATTTCTATATTTATTTATTCTCTAAGTTGTTTATTTTATTTAGATGAGTTAGTTTTGATACTTTTTACTTTAGGATATTGTTGTTCATATAAATTTGACGAAGAAGCTCAGAGAATTCGATACTTGGAAAATGCTCAGAGTGCTAATTATTCAAGCCAAGTTTTGATTATTGGCTGATGTTTACGTTCGGCTGTGCAATTATGTTATGGTCTGTGCAATTGAATCGTTTTCCGTGCTGGATGTTGGGCTATTTTATTCCGCAAATGCTTCACAATCACACCAAGCTGCTGTTCGTTTCAAGATTCGTTTCAAGTCATAAGGTTGTGAAAATAACATATTTTTCTAAATTAAATGTCCCAAGCAAGTTTTTTTTTACTGCCTTATCTCGAAATTTCGTGAAATGCAGTCTTTAAAAATAAAAGTCCTTTTTTTCTGCACTTCTGCACATTTTGTTTTCGTCAATTCCTGAAAACATGGTTGAAAAATACGAGAGAAATATTGAGTTTTGTGACACAATATTTGTCCCCCCCCTCCCCCCCCCCCCCCCGAATGAGTTGTTGCGTTTAGTGTAAGGCTGGGAAGGCGTCAAGAACAAGCTAAGTGTCATCGTGTTTTAGAAGTCGATGCAAATATAATTTGCTCGTATACCAGCCCAATTTTTTTTTCTACAGGCAGTAACGAGTTGTGTATAATTTCAACGCATTTTCTTGAATTAGTAATATAATTTTTAAATGAATTCTTTTATTTTACAAAAATTAGCTTCTTTAATATGTGGTCGAGTGGTCTCTGAGCCACACCGTGTGACTTTTCAGTATTATCGCCGCTACATTGTCTGAATATAACTTGCCAAGGTTATGTGTGTTGCTGGCGTTCAAATAATATGTTCACGTGACGATAGATAAAGGGTAGTGCGTAGAAAGTTCTTCAAAATCATTCAATTTGTTAATACCTCTTGTTTTCTCGTCACCAGGCAACTCTGCCACACAATCTTCGAACTCAATGTTTTCTTTTTTGCTCAGTAGCATTACGTAATCATTTACGTCATCAGGTCGAGGCATGAGGTATGCATACTTGCTACTTCCTTCTTTCAGACCACATTTCAGGGTGGTAACATAATCTTGATGTGCGAATAGTTCTCGCTGGAGTATGAAATAATCTTCTGGTTTTATACTCGCCAAAAGCACTTTAAAATCACATTCTCTAGTGGCAATGTCTCGGTCAATGGCTTTTAGAATTTCGTCCAACTCGCTCGTCTCCCAAGTGGTGGAATAGTCAGTTATAAGAGTATATAAGCATGGTTTTAATTTCGCAGTATCGACAACAATGCTGGGTGCGTACAATGTTAAAAGTGTTGTAACGTGTTCAGTTTTTTGACCAGGATTTATTTTGGCGTTAACTGCATTCTTGTATAAGATGAGCATTTCTTTCTTGTCGCCATCTTTGATATCTTGGTTCACGAAGATTCCGATGTTTGTTTCTACTTCGCTCTCAAGTCGTATTATTTCAACTAAATGCAAGAACAAATATTAAAGGAAATTCTGAACTTAGTTGTTTCTAAGCTAACGTTCAAAAGTCACTGCGGAGGAGAGTGTTTCTAGAAATACCCTCCTCCGCAGTGACTTGAACGATTTTTCCCACTGGGTAACTATCTTGAGGTGTTAGACGTTTCACAACATCGTTCCCAGGTCCTCTTCTTCTTTTTTGATAAACTGATGACAGATATTTATTTTGGGTTTGTAAGCCATGGTCAAACACTTGTGAAATTCTCATACTAAAATCACGGAAGGTTTTTTAGCTTCGTTTGACCATTATGCATTTGATTCATAAAAGACAACCTTGTCACAATAGTTTTAGTTTCAGTTTCATCTACTGAATAAAGCACAATGGAATGAGGTTGAAATTTTTTTACTGGTTTATTTATTTGAAAACGTCTTTCTAACAGGCACATGGTCAAACAACGTTGAAACAACGTGTCAACGTCACTGCCCGTATTTCGCCATTTTTTGTTACAACGTCGTTTCAATGTCGTTTGACCATGATGTGCCTGCTGGGTTCACACAGATTCGAAACTAATCGCTAACAGATATTAATTGTTTTATGCATTTGACTCGAAATTAATCGATTGCTGACCGAATAACAGCATGAAGAGTTCGCTGGGACTGATTTGATCCTATCCTCCTAGTTTGATCTAAACTGTGATATAGCAAGTAGCAAAGCTACTAGAAATTTGGCAAAAACTGTCAAGAAAAAATTTCTTACTGTTTTTGTAATTGTCTTCACCGACTTTATCTTGAAGAAGTGGGTAGCTGTGGAACAATGCCACGTCGTATTCTTTCAAATGCTTAAAAAACTTGTCTTCTACGACAGCATCTTGGGACCGTTCTTTGAAGCTATCACCTATATTCCAAAAAGCAAAGTGTACTTCTGCACTTGGTGATTTCTTGTCGACTTGTATCTTTGCTTTAAAATGTAAAGGCAGGTGATCACTGACGTAACTTGAGGGTACCCATGAAGCTTTGCAAATTTTCTTGGTTAGCTCTGCTCTGCCATCCTTTTGTAGTGCTTCGATACATTTGTAAATAGAGCTCGTGTCATCATTTTCCGATGTGTACATAGAAACCATGTAGTTATCATAGAGCCTTTGCAGCGTCAAAGGCATGATTATTTTATTTGGCTCTGAGGGAAAACTAGGTCCAAGTGTCTTCTCTTTATTATCTAGATCGAAATTTACAAGAATATTGTCGAAGCGCCGACCGTATACTGTAGTTATCGGGTCTTTTTCCTCATATGATATCGGTCCGTGGTACTTTTCACCGTCAATTTCTAAACTAGTCAGTATTTTATACAATGGCCCAGGTAGCTCTAAATCAGTGAGTCGGTCAAAGTGAAAATCGCCGAGTATGAATACTTTCGGATGCTTCATCGATTCGGAGTTTGTATTGCTTATGTCGGATATTATCTTCCCGATGCATCCTCTCTGGTTTGATATACCATTTGGTAATTTAACGTTGACAAAAACCAAGTTCGAATCGAACGACAAAATGACGTAATTTACTCTTGTTGGCTTGTCGGTGGCTGTTTTCTTATTTTGATTCGATAATTCTCGATTGTTCAAACCACTTGAGTTATAAATGTCTCGATTATTCAATTGAACAATTGCTCGACCGCTACTTGTCTCCAGTTGCTGTGTTGTGTTAACAAAATTCTGCCCGTCTACCAATTTTTCACATAGGTTACTGCGCTTTCGTTTGCATCGAGTTAAATATTTTTCTACAGCCTTTCTCTTGCTTTTTTCTCCGACTTCTGGCTGAATTATGCTTCTTCGAACATGCAGGTGTTTGTTTACGAAATCTTTTTGATTTGGCCGAGGATACTTAGACGTTACAACGTCAGAGCTCGCATGATCAATTATGTTTCTTGAAGAACCAGGTTTGTGAGTTTCCTCTAAGTTAAGATACCGAAAATCAATGTCGGGTTTCCTGTCCTGGGTCCTCCTAAAAGTACTGCTGTTATCACTATGGAAACGATCAGTACTTTCTTCAGGTTTTATTGTTGAGTTGGTGGTGTTTGCAACGTTCGTAACATTGTCGAAATGAAAGCGACTGCTTTTATCATCGGCGTCGGAGGGTGAAGAATTATTCACTCCTTCGTTTCCATCAGTTTCGATATGAAATCGATTTTGATATATGTTGTTTTCAAGATCACCGATTTCTCTTTCGACGCCATTTAATTGCCCATTTATCAGTTTAAAACGTTCAGTTTCCATTTGAACCCTCGACACATTGTAAAGTCTTTCTCGAAATTTGTACAAGCGCTCACGTATGAGTTCATCCTGATTTAAATCGTCTTGATGGAAACGGGACATTATATGATCTATTTTATCGTTTTCGTTATTGTTTTGTCTTGTTTTATTCCTTGCTAAATTCTTGTTATGAGTCTTACTCTTTTGCAGAGATTGGTTGTTATATCTTTCTTCAGTATTCTTGGCAAGATTGACCATGGTAGTTTGGTTTTTAATGTATTTTTCTGGTGTAATAGTTTTGTTATTGCCAGCCAATTCTACTTTTACATTATCAGAATCTGCGCTCACCGCACTAGTCTCAGAGTCATTCAAATGAAAATTTAAATTAACATGTAGATTTTCAGTTTGTTCGTTTACCGGTAATGTGTTTAGGGTTTTACCGTGTAGCTTTTCTTCCTGATCATCTGAAATCGATTTCTGTTTTATTGCATCAAAACCAAGGTCACTTTCACCGATCCAGTCTTTGTTATAAAAGTTTGCATCTTGCTCAGGCAAGATTGAACTTGCAATAGGATGCATGTCCAAGCCATCGACCGTTTTTGAAAATTCGGCCATTGTATCTCCACCTTGATATTGCTCAGTACGACTCAATGCTGGTAAGCTTTGAACGGCCCTCCCAAGTGGAATTTGTTGTGGTAGTTCATCAGTTAATGTTGGCCTGGTTTGCAATTCTTTAATTAGCCTTGGAATGTTAGCAACAGGATGAACTGGGGGCAAAACGTGATATCCATTACCCAAGTCATCATTTTGATCTGGATGAGTTTCAGGTATTTGAGAATCAAGGTCCACGTTGTGCCTTGTGGAAAACATTTGATGTTTATTGCGATGCGAAGCGAGTAGTTTTAAGCGATGCAAAACGGCTTTGTATATTTCGTCTTTCTGAACTTTATCAGACGTATCAACACGACTTCTTTTGCCGGCGTTGACATCCATAGGCATGCAAGTGCCGTACGTCTTTACTCTAAAAATCATTATATGTCAAACAAGAAGAGGCAGACGACAGAAACAGAGGCTATTAATCTAATCTTGCTCTACTATAGTGCGAGTGCAGCAAGGAAGAACTTTCTCTGGAAAGAGCTGTTCACTTCTATGAAGGAAGTGTTGGTAAAGATGGTGTGTTATTGACCTTTTATCATACTCGATCCCAGCGCTTTTTCTTGTCGTCCAGTATTCGAAGAGACAAGAAACACTGGGGACGAGTGTGGCCCTTCTGATTCCGGCCTTATAAAGCTTTGTTTATGATACATATTTTGACCATCAGAATTATGAAAAATGCCGGAATGATGTCCAACGGGAAAGCGCAAATAAGATCTTTATTGGGTATTAAGATTTAAAGGAAATCCACGGTTAGTACCACATTGGTCCTGGTTACCCCAGCTCTTAATGACGTTAATTTTTGTAGCACGGTGTTAAAAAGGTTTGCCTTGTGTGACGGGTGACAAAATTTAGAAAAATGGAGGAATAAAGGACATGCGTCAAAAGGGCGGGCGTCAGAAGGGCGGGAGTTAGAAACGCTAATAAGGTGGGCCTACTAAAATAGCAGGATTGAATATCGCCCACACTCGTTAGTTCTGGAAGATACAAAATGTTTTTAGCATTGTCGCTATCGTAAGCAGTGTAACAAAGTACTGAGAAATAGGAAGCAGGTCACAAAAATCAACGTGACTTACAGAAGCTCTTTCTCCATGTTTGTTTTAATAATAAGTTTGAAATCATCAGCAATCTCATCTTCCCAAACTTGATACTGCTCTTTTAACTCTTTGTTGCAAGGCAAGCAAGATAAATCCATGTTTGACGCTTCTTGTAAGGCCACGACATTTGCACTGAGAAGAATTGCACAAATAGCGTCGCTTCGTTGGTCAGTTTGTTCAGCACCGAAACACGGATTCAATTTCTTTACATTCCAAGTCAGAATGCGACCATACTTTTCGGCTAAGGAAAGAAAACGTTTGAGAATCTAAGTTCAATTTTAAACTCCGTGATCACACGTAAGAAAAACTTGAATGAAGACTTAAAAGGCATTGTAGAGTGATTGGATATCGTTGTTCAAAGTCGCTGAATATGAAGTTGTTAGAGGAATTTTGTCAAAATTGAAATTACAGACCAATAACATCAGTTTTGGATCAAACATTTTGTAATTGAGACGAAATCAAGCTTTCGGGATTTTTCGAAGTTCAACGAGCTCAATTCTTAACTCTCGAGGACAGTGAAATAATCATATCAAGGCTAAATTAACTGGAGAACCGATGTTGATTTTCGCTGCAGAGGCTCTAGCGCAACCTCGTTCCCAGGGCTTCTGTCCGCTTTTTTACAAGGCAAAAAGCGCTGGGAACGAGGTTGCTACTAGCGGAGATCAGGATCGGTTATCAGGTAAAGACCAAATGAATTGGGTAGAATATTTTGTATAGAAGTAAGTATGGAAACAGACAGAGATCGTTAAGGCTGTTCTCCACTAGGCGGAATATTCCGCGCGGAGCGGAACTTTCCGTGGCGGCAAGTGACGCGCGGAAATAAG
>JAYJMG010175138.1:0-19852 GCA_036873935.1 Stomotoca atra
CTTACAATGCTCGATCGAAGATGAACGGCCATGCTTATTCATCGGCAAATGCCTGAATATCGCACCCATCGACAACATTGCGCCCAATGAAGCTGCCTACGCCGGCGTAATATTCGAAGCAATCTATACCCAAAAGGGTATAATCTATCTTGTTGCCACCATCGTACCGTCGTTCGAGTCATTTGTCATAATGGCAGTCGGAATTAATGCAAATCAAAACAACTACAAAGGCCTCATCGCATGTACCACCTTTTTGTTCATCAATCGAGATGATGACCTTGATATTATGTGCGATGCTGATTCTGGCATGGTAATAAAGGATTTAAGTAATCCTGCAAATAGTGCGATCAAAACGATTACGAACTTTCATAACGACCTGTTTCAAACTGGTCCCGGTCATACAGTCGTTTACGGAACTTATCTTGTTCCTCCAGTTACTGCTGACATTAAAGTTGTGTCTCCTTCGATGTTTACATATTCGGGGGTTCCACAAAGTTGTAAAATGATATACGCACCATCTATGTCTACCATCGCACGTCGCAAACCTAGCAACTCGCCAACATACACATCAATCTGCGGAGCACACCCGGTCTGTCATATTATCATGACAAAGAACTGTATCGTCGATATACCAAAAGCATGTCACTTATGAAACTTTTTGAAATATTAATGTATTATCATTTTTTTTAATTAGAAATACACAATGGCAGAGTCATCGCATGCGAGCATCATCATCACTCACGATTATAATGAACAAAAATATATCATTAACAAACTGATTAAAGAAACAATCATAGCGGTTTATAACTCATCGCGTACCCATTTTGCGCTTTTAACGCGATCAAAAATTATAATCAATAAAGACATTGTGCAATTTGATATCATAACGCAGAATGACACTGCGAAATGGATTGACTTTTGTGAGAGTATGTTTTACACAGACAAATTTTTGTATAAAACATGTGATGTTGATGTTTGCTCGATTCCGCAATTCAAAGATTATGCTGAAGGTATAGAAATCACGTATTCGAATTATTATAACTGGAATAAACTATCGGTGCCATATGAAAACAAGATTCACGTAGTAAACATTAACGCGTTGTCGATTGACATGCTCGAATCTGCACTCGGTGTCGCCAATAATTTCGTGCGATCATATATATATACACATAAGCGCAGTGAAGTGATATTGATATGCGACCCGTCAATAACATTAGACTACTTCAAAAAGTGCAGCGGAGTGGATCTCATCGATGATTGCTACACGATAAGCGATTTATTCGACGACATGTTCACGCCTGGTTACAATGTCATGATTTCTGATCCGTATAACATGAGCACAATTTTTGAACTACGCGACTATTATCAACTTGTGAATTACACGATTTACAAACCACTTGTATACAAACGCATCTGATTTTGTGATGTTATCTTTTTTGTTGCACCAGACGTCTCCATTGCAAAAAAACAATAAATATAATGCAAAATTCATGATTACTTTAAATAAATATCATCATGGATGATCGAAATGCGGGGGGGAGGGGCTTGAGCGGAATATAAATACATGACACATATCGTGTGTGAACCGAGAGGGACAAGCTTATTGTCTGCAGGACATTAAATACAATTTTGGTGTTATTTATGATAATTGCCATTTTGATGCGTAAGCCTTTCAATGTGATTTCGTGTTGTATTGTTGCAACCGACGCTTAAAAACAAGTGTTGATATGGTTACCACTATACACATGATGCACACCGTCAGTCATAATGTTTCCGCGCTGAATTCCAATAGTGTGATTTTTTTGTTAAAACTTTGACATGCGATAAAAACTCACGAAATGTGAATGCACGCCGATAAAAGAGCACACTCACATGCCGTTTTGATGTGTTAAACACGAAATTATGATCGCCGGCTCTTATACGTGTTAACTCCGCGCCGGTCGCACCATTTCGTGAATAGTGCCGAATATCAAACTCGTCGCGTGTATTCAAAAAAATGCTGTTATATCCTAATTAATCATGATTGCTATCGATTGTTTTCAAAATAAAAAATCACATGTGAATTCAAAAAAGTTATGTTACAAATTAGATGTAATTATTTATTATTTGCTACAAAATGAACGATGTCAAAGAAATAATCAGACATATGATCGATGAAATCAATGTCACTGTGCATCACGCTCGTGTAACATTATGTTGCAGCGATCAACAAGAGCAATGGAAACTTGGTAACACTGTCTCGAAATATGAAAAAACATCGTGTCGTTTGATTATATATGTAAATCCCAAAATATATGACTTGATATACGAGTGGTTTTCTCAGCTAGGCTATCATCACATCATAACATTTATCGACAACATCCATTGCAATCGCATTGCTATAAAACAGTTTTGCATGACATTCACGTGCCATCGTTACAATACTGTCGCGCGCCACAAGGAATCACAAGCGCAAAAGTTGTACGAGCGGCTGTTAACGTATTCGGGATACGTCAAGGGCGAAAACATGATCATGCATAATGACGGCAAAATTGTAATACGCAATGTCGGCGATTCGACAATAACAGAGACCCCACGTGCAATATACGATATTATGATGACCAAATACATCACGAAAGACACGACTACAGAAACAAAAAATAATCGCGCCATCGTGATAAAAAAATATAATCCAGGAAGTTTAATAATATGTGTTTAATTTTTTTGTATGCGTACGATTTTGACACTCAGTGATTGTACACACGTAGTGATGTCTTTAATAGCGATTTTAAATTCATCGAATGTGAACTCTTTATCAACTAGAGGTAGTGACTTTTTGAATTCCTCATAATTCGTATAGGGCATATATATAACGATGACGTCATTCTCATCGATGATGTTGATTTTGTCATTTAACTTGCTAGTCATACGAATCACCGTGATTTCAATGTTGTCTTGTAAGAGACACATGCGCGTCATGTTTTTTAAGATCTCGTATGTCGATATACACAGCTCTTCTTTTATGCGCCGATAAAGTTTGAGTGTCACGATATTGCGAAATTTAACAGAGGAGATAGTGTAATAATAAACATAGCCGTTGTACACGAACTTTGCGTTTACGCCTGGCATGATGCTTTGCGATAGCAGTAACTTCATCTCGCTTTCAATAATGTGAGGAATCGGCGCGACGATCTTAGCATCCGATGAATATACAACTGCAATTGTCAGATCCCACACTTCGCGCTTGGTGGTTTCAGACGAATCCGAAATTGTGAACATGCGTTCGTAGATTTCGAGAAATGTTTCGACTTTGTTCATGGTTCTTGTGATGCAGTTACAAGATGGAACTAAACTCATGTTAGCGATCTTCTATTTAAAAATCGCATATAAGAACATGTTATCATGTGTGTGTCTCCGTAGAAACTCTTGCTTTGATTATCATGGGGTCGTATATATCTCGCAACCACGCTGACGAAATCAGAAAGAACTATGCCGAGATGTGCGATTACACTGTTAATGATATCACCAAATACATTGAATCGTACTACTTGTACAATCAGTACAGCGTCGGAGATTCGATAATCATCATCATTTACAACCAAATGATATATAACACCGAGTTGATAGATGTGATCGCACTTAATGCAAAAAAGTTGCACGGTGCATCCGGATCAATCAAAATCATCAATAACAAAAATCAATGCAAGATGGTCAATGATAGTATCCTCAAATGCCGTAATGTATTCCAGTTCAATGAATGCGTCATACTCAGCAGCACAACCAATGCAAACATTACGATGATGACGATTTGCAAAAACATATCATCAAAAAATAACGTGCTTCTATCTGATGTATGATTTCATGCTTTTTTATGAGTTGTTGATGCTGATGATACCTTCATGTATCGCTTGATATATGTAAAAGCAGCGCTCGGTTATGCTCATGTCTGCCGACCGGAGAGACACCGCGAGGTTTCGATCTGTGCATTTATAATACGATTTACGGGGCATACACTCAGCGGCGGTGAACATGATTTGAAGATCCTGACCGCGCATACAGCTGCATAACACTAGAAAGTACCGATTGTTTTTCGACATGGTCGTGATTTTATCACCAAAGTTACGTATGAAAGATTCAGTATTTTCATTGGTGCACCCACGATTATGTTCGATGAGCCACAGCAAATCAGATGCATACCTCGATATTTTGTATTCGCCGCACCCTCGCGCAATTGGTGAAAGCATAGACCCATAATGTGTGAGCGTCACAAGTGTGATGTGCAAATGCCGATATCGCGTGTTGATGCTGTTATATGCGTCGCAATCACGCAGTGACATGCCCATGTCGTCAAAAATGAGCACGAGGTACGGCGTACGCGTGAGAAATTTCATGACCTTGCATTCATCGGGCGAGAGAACTTTTTTATATCGTGACTCTGGAATTTGCATGAGATATATCTTAATGATTTTCACAAGGCATGAGTCATAATCGTCGCAGAACTTATCGATTGTGTAGTGCGCGTTGAGTTCCAATATACGGTGTCGCAGTCCTTCTTGCATCCCGATTTTATCAACGAGTGTGCTCAATTCAGATAATCCGTTTGCGCGATCATGCAGTTTCGTCACGACCTTCTGGAATTCGAGTATCTCTTGCACCTGTGTGTTAAACTTCTTTGCCGGCTCTATGTGCATAAAGTCATCAATGAATTCATTGCCGAGTGTGTTAGTCGGCGCGACCAGCAGTATCATTGGCCTCATTTGACGCACGGCCATCAGCATTGACTTCAGCCATGTTGTTTTGCCCGACTTCGGCGGCGCAAAAAGCTGGATGTTTTGATCGAGGATATTTTCCGGAATGTGCTTAAACCGCGCTATCTTTTCGCCGTGGAGCATGATTTGTTCTGGTAATTTATCGTCATTATTGCGACCAGATGTTCCCAGCAGTTGTAAATTGAATAGTGATCCTATGCCGCCAAGTTTGTGTGACATGTTGCGCCGCGATCTATTTTGTGCAAAATTACGATCATCGTAAGTTTTCGAACACGAATTAAAATTTATAGAACGTGACCATGAAGTTATACAATCTCGTCTATACCGGCGAGTCCAACTTTGAATCCGCGTCGACGCATCTCAAAGATTACAAGTTCCACAAAAAGTGCATCAATGCGGTATTTACATACGTCACACACATTGTGCAGTGGAAAGAACAACGTGCATTCGGGTTCATCTTTGAATACGAAAAAATGCAACTAGTGTTAAAATCGAACAATACTAATGGAATGTGCCATAACGTGTATAATGTCAAAGAAGTCGCCGACACTCTTAAGAGCAATAACATTCGTGTCGTAAATTATTACAGTGACAAAAAACCCTCTAGTTCCTCGATATTTAAAACACTGCAGGGTGTGTATTTAATACGACATCCTGTCGACGAATTAAAGAGAATCGTTCAAGAACTACAAAAATGATATCTTTGAAGACAATACCAGCGGAAACGGCAATAACAAACATCATGATGCCTCATTATCAGATGTAACGCGCTACCATGATCACCTTTATATTAAGTGATGATATTTTTATTTTTTGCACAATGGCATGTGTGTGATAAAAAAACGATGGTATGGCGTTAATGATTGCTGTTAATCAGATTGGTGATACCGGATGCTTCGATGGTGTGGATATCATGTTCGAGCTGTGCCGCCGTGCTTTCTCCAGGCATCGACATATCATGAACGCGTATGCCGCAGTTTGCGAAACGGACGTATGAACCGATATAACGCGCGTGTGCACCGAAACAAAAAATCTGTACATTTATATTCATATCGATCACTTCTTGCAAGATGCGTATCACAAATGACTGCCAAAACTGCGCGTGATTGCCGATCGAAAGCGTGGACGTCAGTATGGAATTTATCATCAATATCTTGCCCTGTATACACTTTGAAAGGAGGAGATCATTTTGTGGCATATCAGTGCCAGCCGCGACCATCATGTCAATGAATTTGACGGTGGTCTGCGGTGATGATAGATTAGTGCAGCGGCGTCCGTCATTGCACGAAAATGCAATACCATTTGCTTTTTTTCCGAGATATGTGCAATCGCCGAGAATCACATATTCTACGTCATTGAGCGAACACGTGTTGAACGCATTGAACACCTGATTTCGATCAGGATATACTTGCGTGTACGACGTCGAATATAACTCGTTAACATTGATATTGCAGTCCGCAAGTGCGTGTTTTACAACATCGCGGTTGATATCGATAATGATATTATCTTCGGGATATGTGGGCGGAATTAGCGGCGGCACCGACCAGACCATGTCATTATATTGCGCATAACTTCCCGGAGACAACTTTTCTATTGCTACCGATTCTCCAAACTGACCGGATGCATAATATACAGGAGGAAACTTTGATTCAATTATTGCCGCCATTGTCGGTTGCTATAGTTCATCATTTTTGGTTGCCCCAGCATTTAAGAAAAAATAAAATCATATATCAGCGAATTCAGTCATTTCTGAATGCAATGCGTGTAGTTCCGACTGGAATCATGATGCACTCACTTTCTTTGATTTCTTCGGTGCTCTCGTCATTCTCATAAAGTATAAAGGCACTGCTGTACTTGTCAAGATCAATGGTGACCATAAGTGAATTTTCAGTACAAATTGTGATGTTGGTCGATGCACAGTTTTCAGATACCATAATATCATTTGCAATGTTATTAATAATCGAGTTGATGATCTTCTTTCCATATAATGTCAGGTGTGTGTTAGTTGATACAATGTCAGTTTCATAAATCGTCACACACTTCTTAACATCGAGGTTCGCGACAATTTCATCATCCATGCCAAGATCTTCAGGAAGTGACAATCGCTTCGTGAATTGTCCAAGTGCACGCGCAGTGAGTGCAACTTTGCTTCCATCATTGATGTATTTATGACGTTGTGCAAGATGTTTATACTTGCGGGCATCAAGTTGCTTTTGAACCGGTGGTAGAGGTGCAACATTCTTTTGTGATTTCGGCAACGATACTTCAGCTTGTGGTGGGTGTACAGCGGCAACACGAGTTGAAAACTCCACTTCGGACCGTGCTGGAATAGAAACAACAGTGCTTGATGGAATGAATGAGCTTGAACTTGCAGTCAATGAACTCTGTGATTCAAGAGGCGGAGATGACTGTTTTACAGGTTTAGTGGCATTCATAACTGTTATTGACTTTGGAGCCGCCATGAACATACTGGCATGAATGTTTTGCATCGGCATGTTGGGCATCTGAGACATCGCATGTGATGATGCTGGTACAGTGCCGGGATATTGAATGTCAGAACTTTGAGTGTAAGCGCAAGGTTGCGGTGGTTGCTCGAACTTAATATTCAGGTGATTCATCGCATCGACGGGAATATCAGGTGCATTTTGACTTGGAAACATTCCGGGAGAAGGATACATGTGTTGATCTGGCAGTCTGCCATTATATCCGGGACATGTCATGTATGGTGGTAGTGATCCGACATATTGATTCATCTGCTGTGTTATCTGTTTGCCAATCAATCGATCGACTGGTTGTGGCGTAGATTCATGTACAAATCGGACGTTCTTGTTTGATTTTCCAGACATTTTAATATGTTTATCAGCAAATTCTTGTATTCCAAGTTCTGACATTAAGAAGATTTCGTAAAGAACTTTTGCGGATTCGATTGAATCTGATGACTCTATATCTAAATTATTGGAAAGATAGTCTATAAATTCATTTAACTCCATGATAGCGACGTATACTAAAAAATATTAGTCAGCAAGTATAACGCACGAGATTCACACATTTTCGTATAACGAGCCGACCGGCGAGTTCGTGAGGATGCACACCAGCAACATTGTAACTTGATTTGTTAACGGCACGCATATCGTAGATACAAATCGTGATAGCAACATCACCGACATTACCATTTATTCCGTTGTCGATTTCATTAACGAATATAGTGCAAATCCGATGGAGGTGACATTGGTGTATGACAGCGAACATGCGCAAAAAATATATTTATATCCGCATATACAGGGAGTGAAGAATAACTGCATCGAATATACTTTGCTACGCGGAAGTAGCATCAAAATCGGCAATAACTCCAACAATCATGTAAATCGTTTGCGAATGGAGCCAAACAACGTTAGAAGCGGCTGGGCACGTGTCGAATACAATGCTTACTGCTGATCTTTTTTAAAGCTGGTCAAAGTGCGATGCGATCAACTGTGCATTCGTCTCGTCAGATGATGAACGGCTGTCGTCGATGCCGTTATTTGCCTTCTTTGTTTTATTTTTCTTTTTGGCCGTCTTGATTTTCTTACCGCCGATGATGCTCTTGATCGTGATTTCCTCTCTGTGATCAAAATCTTGGTACGCACGATTATAGCAAATATGTTCAACATCTCCAATAAAGTCATTATGATACGAGTTTTGAAACATGTATTTGGATATGAATATTTTCATAACATGCGTGTTCGCATGAATAATCTTCATATATTGGTAATAATCTTTCGAGGACAACATGCGCTCCATGATTTGCATAGGCCCCGATCGACGTTTAGCGTTATTCGGGCTTGTTATATACTGATCAAAGTGAAATGATGCAATGTCAGCGATAAGCATTGCAAGACTGCCGTTGCAATCTAGACCATTGTTTTTTCCGTGTGATTTGTATGTTTCGATGATCGTTTCATCATCGATGTCATCGCCAGCACTATTTGACTGCATAGATGAATTAAAGACGCAGCCTTTCAAGATCTTCGAAAAGATGCCCAAGATGCCTTTGAATGCAAAAATGTTGAACTCAAGTACCTGTCCCGCCTCAATTGCCGGGCAAGAGATGTTTTCAAAGACATTTCCGATGCACGAGATGAGCACCACCTTTGACGGTGAATCTTTTGTTGTGAAGCATTTAAGAGCGGCAGATGACTTTTCGTATGCACACTTCCACACAGCAGCCGAAAACAAGCACGCCGCTTCTTCTTGGATATCACATAACGCCGAACATGTGCATGATAACACCACGGCAATATCACGCGGCGATATATTAGGAATGGTGTAATTTTTCATAGCTGTCACACATTTCATGATCTTATCACACTCCGATTTGTATCGCGAGGCAATCTTTTGCACATCGAATTTTGCCGGCACGACATAATATAACATGAAGTTTTTGTTGTAAACCAGCGGATCATCAATGACAATAAACAGATCATTGCCATTGAGAGTGATGCTGTCATTATCATCATCTTTTGTAATCGCACATCTTGATTTTGTTTTCATGGTCTTCGACGAAAAGATCAGATCATCTGATGTATATCGTTGCGCTTCTGGATAACTATCCATAATGCAAATAACCGAATCAAAATCGGTATTTGACAAACTGGCAAGTTTATCCACATGTTTAGAGATATCACATACTTGCTTATCCATGTTTAGGTCTATAATAGAGTAAATGGAGGGCACTGATATTGCTAGCGTAATCTTTTCGTTTATAACCGTTATTATTTCTGCCATCTTGATTGTGCTTTATGTGCAAAAACTGAAAATGGACTCTGCATGTTGTGATGACTGCACACAAGAGCAATACGAGAAGTCGATGTGGCCAACAATTCCGCTGCTTGTTAAACGGCAATCATATAGTCAGAAAGATCAATCACACCGCCGGCCAGTTCAGCAAAACCCACAAGCCCCTGAACAATCATCGGTGCAATCTGCGATCGAGCAGCAAAGCAAACATGTCAGATTCGCGAATGTACAAACACCAGATCCGTATCCTGTAAAGTTTCCACGTAACGTAAAAGGTGTACACATGAACGCAGTGACCTCGCCGAGTGACGCGTTTTCATCACCACAATTTGATTTGGGCCATACAAAGCGAGAACCAATGTTGCCCCTGTCGACTAATCCCGAATTAGTAGCCAGAACCGGCGGCGCAACTGGCCAATATATATCTCATGTAGTGCCTCCTAGTGGATTGTCACAGTATTCACAGTCTCCCATTTCGACTGTAGATGATGATACCATCAGGCGCCACTTGGCGCGCACAATGCAACCCTCGATGATAGTAAATTAGCAAACTTTGTCGATGATTAACACGAACTAGAATTTATTATAACAATGTATTAATAGTGAAATAACCCTGATCGTGACTTCATCGGCAATTTGTTTTTGTTATTAGGTATCATTTTTGATTATGGATCCTTCAAATAAATTTATAGATGGAGAAGCAATAAATGGTGGTATCATCCAGACCGTTGAGCAACTCAAATCTGTGTTCAGTGTATTTGAAAATACAAATAAGAAGGCAAAAAACGAAGACCCGAAACACGATTATCTGAATATCTTCGCAGCATCTACGACTGCCTATCGATCGCTTTGTGATAATGCAGGCGTCGTCGTCCGTAAAGAGTCTAGAAAATCTAAAAAAAATTAGCGGACATGAAATATTGCACAGGATCAACCAGAGATGGATACTCGATCGCGACCGCACCGCACAAAAAACATCAAAGCGTGTCATCACGCTAACCCAAGATGAAAAAAACCAGATTATTGAAATCGTCACTGATGATCGTTTTGACATGGTGCGCTTCAAAAACAATCCCGATATTCTCAAAGACATGCAACACCGCGTGTTTGAAGTCATTAATGGTATGTAAATACTAGTCGATCTTTTTTTGCGTTTTTAGACATGGATACGTCAGTGTTCATTCAACGTAAGCTCTTGCCTGGCGAGAAATACAAAAATGAGTCATTCATTGAAAATGGTCAGTTTTGTTCAGAATATCAAATCATCATCGGCATAAGATCAGAACCTCCGGTGTTTACAGAAATCCGGGGATACCCCGAAAAGAAGCTACCCCGCAAGGACAACGCCGATATCAGCATACACACACCTTATAACTTTTGGTTCCTTCTTGCAGCGCTAGAACGTCATGGCGGCAAATATGTTGTAAAGGGCAATGCGCCGATGTATATCAAAGCCTTCCTTGACTTCGCAATCGCGCGCAACACGAATGAAACCGATGATGCTACACTCGTAAATTCTCTGATTTGCAAGATTAAATACGAGGGCTCGGTAATACGACCGATCCAAAAAGCGGCAATCGTCGATGGTGCACAAATGTACATCATGACATGTGATCTAAAGGACATTAAAGATCATTTTGTATTATTGTTCCACGACGGCGTTGCATCGAGTGAACGTTTGAGATTGAGCTATTGTCCTCAGTGATTATTTTTTAGGCATGGAGGATCAACGCCACGATGATATTGTGCGATACATTCGCGAAAATGACAATGCATTGAGTAGATTGTGCAACCTACATGGTATATGGATTGTGGATTTACCGCGCAACATGAATAATAATAACGGCATCGTATATGGCCATGACATTGTTGCTATTTGGAACAGCATCCAGTGTGGCAAAATGAAGCACAAACACTGGACAAAAATAAATCGCAACATGTTTTCCAATGTACCGTCCGTACAAATCAAATGTACCTCGTGCACCTTCTTTGTTCACAAATATTACTACGAGGAAAAAGACATGTACATATTTTCACTGCGTTTATAAGCGATTATTTTTTAGATAATAACCCTCAAAATGTTGAGCAAAATATTGAATCGTGTATCCGCGCTATGCAGTGCCTCGAACGAACCAGTCGCAGTGATGCTATTTTCACCCGACGATGCTGATTACGACGAGATCGTGTATAATCTTTGCGGCTCCATAATGCCATCGATCAAAATCGATACTGATGAATATAACGCCGTCATTGCCGAGTATTCAAAATCGCCGGTTGTGCGTACCGATTGTGGCATCTTTGTATCGATATTCACGGTGGCTGGACCTCAATCAAATCATGGTTATTATTGCATGTTATACATGCCGGATCCGCCATCGTGCATCGTTAGTCATCTATCTAAGCTCATCGAAATCGTTTGGAGAGAAACATGTGATTATTATTGCACGCTAGATTTTAAGGTGATAATTACGCAAAACAACAAATGCATTGTGCATTGCATTAATGACATGAGCTTTATTATAGAAAGTGAAATCACAGACAAGCTTGTAATGTCGATTGCCGACTTCAAAGAGTTCCTGGCAATCATGATAAACGCAGATGTGTGTTCTGCGCTTGTGCATTCTAAACATGCGCATTGTACCGTCAAACTTAACACCATTGCCGTCGAAAACAACTCAACAATCATTCGTATTGAGAATTCGGTCATAGAACAATGACGATGGTATTTTCTCTCACAACAGTGACACTCATGTACAAGCTGTTTTTTCGGGATGATGTGCACAAATTCATCATCGTCGATGTTCCAATGTTTATGTTGCTCTCGAACGTCATCACGATGATCGTGGATGAACTAGTCAGTGAAGATAAGCATGTGTTTACAAATGATGACATTCGACACATCAGCATGTCACTGTGCTGCCGTTATTTCATTTATGAAGAGGTGTACGTGTCATTTGCGTCGCGTCATTCATTGTTGCAGAAGAACCTCGCACACATCGCATTAATGCCGTGATTTATTGCTAGATTTTATCATAGCCATATCCAACCCGATTTTTAATAACAGAGTAATATATTTTTTATACGAATACTGTTTTAAAGTCGTTATGTAACTTAGATATAGAATCGATGCTGACAACACGCAGCGATGTATTTATTGATTACGTATTTATTAAACGCAATTGAACAATTATTTATTAATACAAAGCTTACATCATGTACCGTTGAGTTTGACAAGATGGCATCGATGTGTGTATCGCTACGATCTGATGATAGTTTCCGCGATTTTATCGAGGAACATTATGAAAGCGACGATCTTACAGAACTCATTGATAAAATCAATAACGACAGTAATGTTAAATATCACATCACGCTTAACGACTTCAGTTGTGGTTATGCAGAACTTTGCATAAAAAAATGTAAATAACTTATTTTTTTATCACTAAAAACGGCGATGATAACTTATAATCGACGAAGATTCGTAATGACCGTCCTAGTGTCAAAATGGGTTTAAAGGTTTCAGATGTGATGGTAAGCATCACGTCATATATAAGCGCCGAACTGATCGATGTTAAATATAACCCGTTCATATAAAAGTTGTAGTTGTCGTTGACTATGTTGTATGCCGTCACAAATGACAGTTGCAATGCCTCATCAATCTCGCAATAAATGCACGACACGATACGTGATATCACTGTCATGATAGATTGATGTGAAACCCGACATATGTGCAGAAGTACGTTCTTGTACTCATCGTTATATTCCGCGAACACAATAAGTCCGCGCGAATACGATTTGCACACTTCGGTGCCGCATTCATAAATATACTGCTCGATGATTTCGCGTCGTGTCTTTATTCCACGCTTATATACTAGTTGTTTTTTCATGAACTTCTTATTCATCGTCTTGATATCAACATATCGATGTGTGATACCGGTCGGCAAGTTAGCATCAATTACAGATAATAAGGCGCCAAACATTGTTAAATACAATTACATGCATTTATTCTATAACATGATATCCAGAAAAAAAAGAGCTATAAATGCACGGTGATTATCTCGCAATTGAATGATTTAACATAACTGCCGTTATAATAATTACCGCCGATGACTGAATCATCATTAAACATGAGCAGCACATTGTTTATATCAACACGATGTTTCTCGTCAATGCTTGCATAATTATGCAAATCATATTGATGATGTGACTTCAGCATTGCGATGTTCATGATGATGTGCTCATCGAATGTTAGCGCAACTTTTGACGTACGCGCACTTCCGTGAGAAGCTTTAATGTCTTTGTAAATCGTGTTGATGATATTGACATATGTTTTGGCTGCCATGCCGTCTAATATATATACGCACATGCGAAATCCCATCGATTCTTTTTTTTCTACTTGGCAGGTCATGAACGTCATGTCGTTGATATAATACGCACGAAACACGTGATCATCGTTGAGAACTCTCAATATCGCTGTGTATGCTTGCGCGGCGCTGTTCATGAGGATATCATTATTGTATCCATCAATTGCGTGCGTGATGCACAATTCATAATGGCGGTTTACCTTTATAAACCCGAAATCGCTGTTTATCGCAGAGATGACATCACTAGCTTTGATCCAGTCTTTTACTTTACATGTGTATATTTCGTCGAGTGACGCTGGAGTGTATTTAATAAGTCTGAACAAAGACATGGTGCATTCTGTGCCGATGTTGGCGATGCGTATTTTTTTGCCAGAATATGTCAAGCCGCTGTATGTTGAGTATAATGCGGATGCGATACGCACAGCTGCATGGTAATAATTTTCTTTATCAGTGACGTCAATTTTTAACCAGCTCGACAACTTATCCATTTTTTGCTACAGTATATCAAAAAAAAATTACAAATATTTATATAAATTATTATCGCACTCGCTGCTGTCAATAACATCAAACTATACATCATTGATACTATTCTCATCAGAATACTACGGTCAGTAGTCATATTTAACAGTGAATCCTATCTCCGACATCCTCAAGAACGTATCAATCGCACACTGTGTGAACATGATTGTTATATCACGAACTGTCGTGCTTAGTTTTAATTCGCCGTCATCACAGACAATCAGTGACACTTTGAATTCAGGCGCGGCCAAACACAACATAAGCCCAAACAGCGTCGAAAATGCGGAATCATTATATCCAAGCAGATGAATCTCGCCGTCCATAAACAGCACTACACTCGAAAGTGCATCAACGGTGCCGATTACAAATGGCACGCCATTATCGTTCTCTGTGATGATATTATACGCCGAGGATGTTGTATCGATGTATTTGTTGATATTGTCGTTCGCAAAATTGCATATTCCGATAACTTTGCATGCATCTAAGCAGAACTGATCAGATTTATGATAAACAGGATCAACTGCCGCCTGAATCATTTTTGTTCCAAGGTAACATTGTGTAACGACACTATGCTTATTAGTAAGTGATGCCACACACACATCGCGAATTAAATTACGCAAGATATTTGAAACAGTCATTATCGATTGATAGTAATGAGTTCTAAAACAATATTGCCGCTTCATGGCAGGTCAAATCTAATTCATATGACTCGAACACATCGCTTTTTATGCGAGGTTCTGCTTTTTCCTGCTTCCGGCACCGTTTGCGTCTCTCAGATTTCACAGTGCTTTCACAATCCGGTGAGAATGTAAGTGCCGATGAATTGCTTTCATTACTGGTGTCGGTGCAATCTATTGGCTTTGATACCTCGCGCGAGTTGTATTTCACATGCGAGATGATGTATTTGTCCAACATTGATTTATATCGCTTCACTTCAATTCGCGTATCTATATCGTAAATTCGTAGCGGCGTAATTGATGTGATGAATTCAAGATCGGTCATGACACTGTTGAAATCGATGAACGGCATGCCAGAAATCATGATCGTGTTTGCATCGACATCAAAATAGCTCTCACTATATTCTGCGTGTTTGATGAAGATAAATGAATCTGTTTTTGCGGCATTGATGATGAAAAACGCGGCATCGCGTATTAGCAGTATGCATGGAGGTGTGCCGAATGCAAAACGCTTGCCAATCTGGGGTACTATTTTTGTTAATGCCAATCGCATGCCACTTATATATGACAGGATGATCACGTTGTTAAGCGCGGAGTGCAAGACCATGCCGGGACGCAACCGTTTGTCATTGCAGATATTCTCGTTTTGCGCAATCTCGCGCATTGCCTTTTTCATGTTATTTTTACACACGCCAATATTGACTCGCCCGAATTCGAATATATATCGAGGGGCGCGGGCATCGATGTATATGTGTGCAGATATGGGTCCGTGTGTATCACAGATAACTTTGATATACCTCGATATGGTATTCATTGTTAAAGAGAGGCAATTTTTGCTTAATTCAAGCTTTGACTAATCACTTGTAAAAAAATAAATGCCTAATAATTATTTTACTTGCCAATGTGATAAATGCTTGTTGAACGGAGATTGGAAGGATAATTATTTAGGTTTGGAACGACACCGGTAATCTCATTAATAAGATTTGGAGCCATGTTTGGATGGTAAGTTATGTATTGAGGCGATGTATAAACAACATTCGTCGTGGGGACAACATGATAATATTGACCACCTTGACCAATGCCTTGGTATGTGTTCGTACCGATCAGTGTTGCATTCTGTGCCTTAATGTCATCGATAGTTCTGTCGGTCACTTTTGTGATCTGGTCAGGCGAGCTGAACACATATCCTGCATTATGATAATAATTAGTTTCGGGATAGATGTGAGTGCTGGTAATGCCACGTGACTCCATGACTTCAAACTTGTAAATAAGCTGGGCGGGGATCTTGATCACAGTTTTGTGACTGTAGCTATTATTAGATTCAGGCGAGAGTGTCTGTCTAACAATGAGGTCTTTACTATATGTTATGATATGTTCAATTTTTGACTTGGTCAGCTGCACTGGATTTAAATACATCCACATCATATTAAACGCGATAGATTGCATCTGCAGCAACACAGTTTCATGACTACACAAAACAGGACATCGGATCTTGCACCGGCTGTCATTAATGATTTTCACGCCCGACACATCATACACCATTGTGCATTCTGTTTTTGCGTTACGGCCGTACGAAATGACATTGTGGTTGATGCCGGAATCTTTTATCAACGCGTAAACATCGATTGCTTTGTCGGGATAATCAAGCATGATGTTTGCGACTTTGTCATAATCGACGCGGCAGTTATCAGATGCAACAGTGCATGTATCGTTTTTGTGCTCGACAAGTTCATGGAAAATAGAAAAATACATCAATGATGGGCACGAATTCTCGTTTTCGATGAGCTCAATCTTGCAATTTGAATCGGTCGGGACAGACTGCATCTTATTGCTGAAGATGTTTTTAAACCGGCCGGCATATATGAAGTTGTACATGTGATTGGTTATGATTATGTCTTCTGACGTAATTTCAGTCATGTACACCACTGATGCGACAATATTATCAGGAAGTTTGATAATGCCTATACGGATAGTGTTATCGCCGATTGTGCGAATCGACATTAACTCTTTGTCATTGCATTTTTTAGTCAACGCAACGAGCTGTTTAAAAATCGTGAACGATAATTGTATTGACATGATCACAAAATGCACAAATACACGTTTTTATCAGATGAGGTGCACCGCGCAAATTGTTCTAACACAGCTGATTACTCAAATTCTCTCTGGTTTGTATTCATCGAATACCAAGATCGACGAAATGTCATGTTCGGCGCGTTCAGTCACGATATTGATTATTTTTCACGTTTGTATTCCGGTGAGGTCTTACTACACATCAACGCAGACATCATGATGATCCCGGGTTCACTGTGCATAATGTCAGATAATGTTCCAATTGAATACATGATCAACGTCACGAATTGCGCGAACGTGCTAATCCGGCACACAGAGTATTATTTCGCAATTCCTCACTGTCGAGAACTTATACCGATGCATGACATGCCAGAGTGGTATCAACAATATGAACACGCCATTGTAAACCGCAAACGCGCGATTTACCTCGATACCCCGAACGAGCACTGTGCAATATCTGCAACTGGCGCGATAATGACGCGCATGGGAATCTCGTCGTCATGTGTACAATTCACGTCAATGCGGAATGCGATGCGCGAGTTTAATCCCGGAACCACATATATACTCGTGATCATCGCTGATAAAAGTCACGATCCGATATTAACGTGTCACACCGATTTTATCAACAGCATCAACATACCGCGTCCGGTGTATCATGGAAATTATGTAGGACATGTGCACACGCGTGAGTGGAAGGGAATCGTGATTATCATCGGACGAGCGTTAAATCAGGTGTGCAGCATCACCGGTGTCACAAAAATCACTGTACCGAAGCATGCACGCCTCGTTAAAACTCATGATATGTTGAACTTTGACAACTACGCGTTGTTTATACAGATGCTCGAAAAACTATAGCGCCGACACAGTACTAATAGAATATTAATATTCTTCTTGATAACGTATTAAATTACATTTTACTTATTATGCATAAACAAATGTCAGCACCTGTTTACTATGCCAGCTACCAACGCGGTATGCAACAAAAGCGCAAATTCGCAGCGCCTGTGAATAAGTATGATAAATCTCATAAAAAAGATCATCTCAATTACCGTGCTAAGCATAATCCGATGAAATACACCGAACTTGTGAACACAATCGAAGACTTTTACTTATCACTTGATGCAATGAAGGAGCAAACCGGATGTGACTATTCGCCGTATTTTGATTTGCAAGTAAATACGGATCTTTTGATGACTATCAAATTTATTATCCCCGCGGGATATTATCGTGGTATTCATCAGATGATTCAGCTGCAGTTCTATCCTAATTCTGGAGGACCTAAAATGCTTCAGTATGATAATGGAATTGATCATGAAAACCTCTTTCATGGCCAGCTTTGCTTTCAGCAGATCTTTCCTTTTGTTGCTTATCAGTCGTACTGGCGTGAAATCCAAAATGATGACGCTACTTTTGCACATAGCCCAGAGGAGTATTACACACAAACATTCACTGCTCTTGATAACATCATCAACCTTCTTAACTTCATCTTGATGGACAGCGAGAAAGAAGATATTGTCGAGGTGAAACCTGAAAATGCCAAAAAAGTGTATACATTCATTGATAACATTATAAGAACACGATTTGAGCATGCGCAACACGATGGCATGTCTGTGACTTTGCCACAAATCAAGATGTCTGCATATCAGCAATATTATCCGCTCATAGAGATGTTTGAAGACTATATCGTAATTCCTGACAAGGTGAAGATGTATGACTTATACGATTTTGATCGTGTTTATTATATAACTCCGATTTGCAAAAAAAGAGATTGGAAATCATGTTTCATGCCGGTGTTTATTACTCCAAAATATTCTCGAACTATCATAAAAGAACCGTCGAAATGTGACAAAGAGATCACCGAAATTTACAAGAAAAAGACTGTCAAGTTCTCAGATGCAGCTAGCATCAAGACGATCATCCGAGGCAAAATCTCTGTTTCACGAAAGATGAAGATAAAAGAACGTGAAATTACAGGAAAGAAAATGAAACGTGAACTGCCGCTTTATGTGTTATCTGCTGCCATGTTAAAGACCGTAAAACTTCCGAAAGACGACGACAGTGATTACAGTGATTACGGTGATTACAGTGATTACGGTGATTACGGTGATTACAGCGATAGTGATATTGACATTGCAGATGAAAAAAACAAAATCGCACCCTTATTGTTTGCAAATGGGCCGGTTTACGGAGAAGATGTGGACGATGACATCAATCGCCGATATGAAGGAGAGATGGGTATGGTATTTGCAACTATGCGCGCACTGCAAGATTCGAACGAGTCACAAAAGTTCATGATGGAGTTTTCGAACAAAGCTCCGCGTCCATGTGAACAATTTGACATGGGAGGACAACTCAATATCAATGCAAATGCGTGGTTTCCGATGTTTAACGAACATATGACCGATGTTGAAAAGTACACTGCATTCAAGCTTGCCGCTGATGTTGCCCGTTCGATGTTCGAGCGCGGAAATAAATCAGAAGCATTGCTCGTTGCAGATTATGCTAACATCGTCATGGGTGGAATTGCGGACAAGATCTCGCGCAGCATTGTTGAACTCGATAAACAAACTCAAAATGTCATCCGTGAACTCACCGATGCACTAACAGAAGCCAGGGAACACTGTATTTATCAATACCTCCATACAGAAAGGCTGTATGGAGAAGATTCCTGGTTGTTGGGAACACATGTCAATGGTTTGGT
>JAYJMG010175139.1:0-11844 GCA_036873935.1 Stomotoca atra
TGGGTTTGGAATCACTACATTATCAGATGCTATGTAGCCGAGTTGGGTACTAAGGTATTTTGTATTATTTGTTTTCTTTGTAAGAACAATTTTATAAGAACAACAAGGCTCAAATTTTAACTAGAGCACAATTAATCTATCTAGAGAAATAAGAACAATTTGAGGCTGAACCAAAATCCTGGTTCTTACAAAAAAAAGTGTATTTGACTGCTTGCTCGAACAGGGATTTGCATTGTTCTTAGGTAACCGTGATTTGACTGTATAACATAAGTCAAACGAACCCGATTTTCTTCCATCCTACTAAATTTTGTGTGTACTTTGCAGCAATAAATAATTTTCTTAGGCTTCATATGCAATATGAGACAGATTCCTTGTATTCTTAATTTTCACCTCCAATTACCAAAATAGTAAGAATGAAGCTACAAACCATGAAAACTTTTTATTTTATTTATTTTATAAATTCAGGCTAAAGACAGGCCGATAAGTTAAATTTTCGTGCCAAATAGCAATATCTCCATGATGAAAATTATGAGAAATATCAAATTTAATTATATCCTTTTTGTTTTTTGTTCTGTTTTTTCCTAAATTGAAATTTCGATTTTAGTGTAGTGGGATGTACGCGATTGCTAAAACGGGAAGCGTTTTTTGTTCAAATATGTATGAGAATAAAAAAATAAGAAAACTTGGAGTAAGGAATGAAAAACTTACTCCAAAAACCATCGTACATCATACATTGTATTTGTATATAAAAAGAAAAAGATGCTGTGGCTCCCAAACTGGCCAAGTTCCATTTCCCTTTAGATAAATTAAAAAATATATAAAAGCTATCCAGACTTCACATACATAAGTGGGGAATTTATATAAATATCATATATTTCTGTCGTTAGTAATGTTTTTTTTAAATTTATTTTAGAATTATATATTATTTATTTAATATTATTTATTTACTATTAACTTACTGTTATTTACTAAATTTCTTATTGGTGTTTTCCAAGTTCTTCTTGATTGTTGATAGGCTTATTGGCGAATGAAAACTTTAATTTCTCCTCTTTCAAAAACCACTTGGCTTCTTCAGGTGATTCATTGATTTCTCCCGTTTATTTCCATACCCAAAATTGTCGAGGGATGAGACGGCAAGGAGATGTATATTTAGTTTATCGAAGAGCTGGTCGAGGTCTCCTATATTTCACCGTGTGTACCAGGTTTTGCCGTACTTGTAAACCAAATCTGTCTCCAGTTTGTTCATGAATAAAGAAGAAAACAGATGTAGATAGGTTTTCTCCCATTGAAAGAATTGCTTCCTACTTATTTCAATTTGCTCGAAGAATATGTTTGGCATTCACACTTTTTAACCCTATTCTAACAAGGTTTTTGGACAAAGTTATTTCGGGGATGATGAGGTGGGTGGGGGATGATTTCACCCCCTCCAGAACTTTTGATAGGAAAATGCTTGAGTAATTATGTTCAGTACAGTAATACTACATTATGTAAGAAACATTTCAATTCTCTTTCGGAATCTAAAATCTTAAAAGTAGCAGATTGAAATACTTTCCGGGGTTTTCTAATTTGGCAAAACGCAAGACGCAACAAAGGCGCTAATTGTAACCAAATGTTTAAAAAACAAAAAATGTTAGTAAAAGCCTTTGTTAAGTAAGTGTTTCTGAGAAAATCAAGCCGATATCACAAAAGTAATAGGAAATCCCCCGGTTAAAATAGGGTTTTACAACGGCGTAACGAAGTTTTTACTGATATATTTATATAGTATACATAGATTCTTTGGTAATTTTTATTTTCCTTTGGTTGATTCAAGGCCGATTTAACTTTGTTCACTTCCAAAAAATAAAACAAAATTAGGATTAAAAATATTGCTTCAATTTCATCAGTATCAATGCAACATTTGCCAAAGACAATGTGAATGGTATTCGATCAAACTCCACGACATCAAAATTATCAGAGATGGAAATAAACTTGCTAATTTACAGTCTACAAAAATGAGAAAAAAACACGAAACTGCCCTAAGAAATACAAATGGAACGTTATTATATGGTGTATAAGGCATGACTGTGCCCTTGCATATAACATGTCGTTGCTGCTCTTTCAAACTAAGTATGTTTTTTTCCAAGTGTACCACTCGTAAAAACTTTGTTAAACGGCTTCATCGATTTTAAACTTGCTTTAAACTTTAATAACAAGATAACACATTGTCGTAATACCATATCACCTTACCACAAAACTCCAAAAAATAAGCGCACCGATTTATAAGCGCACTTTTTGTTGAACGCGTCATCTTTACTAAAATGTTATACCATAGGTTAGAGTACTCATAGATAAACACATCCATTTTTAAAGACTGGTAAAAAAGGGAAAGTAAAACAAGTTAATTTGGTGCCAACGGGGGTTGAGAATCAAACAAAATGTGGATTTGATTGTCAGGCTTTTTTTACAGGGTCACATATCCACTAATCTCGACGGATAAGAAGACTTTATCTTCTCAATAATCATGGACTAGATGACTACCATACGACAAAAGCAGAGAATAAATGTTTCCGATAAGTATGGCCATGTTTGAGCTGTTCCCGGTGGTTCTACAAGGACGAAAACAACGATTAAAAAAATATATTCATTTGGTTTAGTATTGCCTTTATAGCGAGGTCAATAAATACCGCCCGGAATTATAAAAAAAGAGTAAAGTAATAGAGGATTTAAGGGGTGTAAAAATTAATCGAGATCTCGTAAATAAGAATTAATCCAGCGGGCAAAATTGTTAAAACATTACCATGGAGGAGTGTATTTTCATTGAAACGAGACGCATCCAAATTGGCTACTTGAGGCGAGGGAAAGCATGTGCTGGCGAATTGGGCAAGAAAAGTCATTTGGAAATCATTTTGAAGCGACAAAAGACTGAATGCAATTTCAGTTACAAATACAATCATTGTCATGCAATCTGGATACTAATACAGCGAAAATTTTTGCAATGCTGTCACAAAATTCAGGCTATAAAAAACAAAGCACAAGGAATCTTTAAAGACTTACCTTGTAACCACAGTTCAAAACACGAAATTTAACTATTTTTTGCAATAAATCATTCTCTTCCTGATTGCTTGTTGATTTCGAATAAAAACCGTGCAGTACACAATGACTTCAACATGATAATAATAATATTTTTATACAGTGTATAATCCCGGTAACTGGAACTCTGATAACTCGAACTCGGGATAACAGGAACCATTTTCATCGCTCCCTTGGCATAACACCTCTTTTTAAAAACTTTGGATAACTCGACCATTCGTTAACTCGAACTATTTTCATTGGTCTCTTAGAGGTCGCATGTCAATTTTGTCACGTCATTCTTCAGAACACATCCGTCATATTTTTTTAACTGTTTATAATACTGCGCATGCACCAGTTTTCAAACACCTTGAAACACACTGTGACGTCAGAAACATAGGTTTGGACGAAAGTGCAAAGACCCTACAAAGACTGACAACCATTGGAACGTTCAAAATTCTCCTCCACAAATTTTTTTACATTCATCCATTCATTCATTCATTTCTTTTCTTTTTTCTTTTCAGCATTTGAGTTCCATAAAATTAAAAACAAAATTTTTTTATTTTGTTTTTGCATCTGCAACAAATCTTTCAATTTTTTTGTAAATTTTAATTTTTAGCAACAATTGAACAAATTTTTATTACTACTGAAAATTTAAAAAAGTGCCTAAGCATACAGAAGACTTTCTGCTATGCACCCCTTGTTATTTCGTCAAAAGTTTAATAAAGTCTTAATTTTCCAATCCATTTCGGTTCCTGATTCCCGTTTTTAGGTTGAAATTTGAAAACAACACCCTCTAATTCTTAATTTTGCTAGTTTTCAAGAAATACAGAGCATTCTGTTGGCCGAAATATTGGTCCAAACCCCCACTTTTTGAGCAAATTTTAAAAAAAGACCAACGGATTTGAAATCAGCCCCATCGAATTGTTCTATATGGAAGAGCATTTTCAGATTGTTAGCCCTTTTTGGGCCTGTTTATTACGCCATCAAAAAGGCGAAGTTTCAAAATTTTGCTTCACTGTCAAAAAACTCTCAGAATTGATGCCACCTGCCAAGTTTGGAGACATAACGATCTTTCGCTTGAAAATATATCAAGATTTAACTCCAAGTACCAAATACACCCAAATTGTGACGTCATCGTGGTCAAAAAGTGATGGAGTGGCTGGGAGCACGGTTTAATAATCCGCTTTTCTTTTTTGCCATGAGATTTTGTTTCTTGCCGTGGCCACTGTGGGTCACCGTAAATTTCTGTTTACGATACCCCGTATTAATCACCGTATGCTGTATGAAAAACACCTTCTCTGCATTGTATAGTTCAAAAAGGTTTATATCGCTGAAATTATGTAACAATTCTGAGCGACCCTTTTTGCACATATTTTCTTCTGCCATCGAGAGCGAAATATGGCGAATATTTTCAAAAAAATGTTTCCTGAAAGATGAAGGAATAAGCTGTATAGTCGTGATTTTGAGACATAAATGATTATTTAACATCCTTGCTTTTGTTGTCAAAAAATAACCTAACCTAAAACGAGTCAAAAGTCAAAATTGCATCATATGCCGCTGTTGATCACAGAGATTAAGAACCGTCTCACTTTTTTTAAATGTCAGCGGTTTTTAAGATATTCTAATTTTTAATTGATTTCCGCAAGCCGAAGGGCGGAAATCTTTAGTTTACCTTTCAACAAAATTTTCCCTTTCCCTGATGTTTGAGAGTATAGCCTTCAGTTTTCTAAGAATGGTATATTTTGCACGTGCGTATAGAACTGGAGGCACGGACTTCCCAGCAAGAATTTTATGACTATTATCGATTCAAATTGGGTTTACTTTTATGAAGAAAGAGGATAGGAGGTTATAGATCCAGCAAAATACAACTTTGGAACAGAATGTTCGATGCAACCAGAATTAAACTGGACGGATAAGGCTGATGTAGCGGCGTGCATCTGTAATCTAGCTATAAGGAGCCTAATCTTCCGAATGATGTGAGTTCGAACCCGCTTGGGATCCTTACCAACGGGAAATTACTTCGGGGTTGTCTAATCGAGCGGAGTGAATTCCGTAGCTCAAATGGGAGCTTTAAATACGATTAGGACCTCGATCGCAGGACCCTCATTGATAGCAGAGCCAACAGGCACTGAAGAGGCTATCCTGGGTAAACATTCATGATAAATAAATAAAAATCCACAACAAATGTTACAAGACGTAACTGCTTTGATGAGTTCTGAAATTGTAATGTTTTTCGCAGAACACTGGTGTAATGTATACAGTTATTGAGATGATGGGAAGCTCCACAACAAGGCACGAATATTGAAAGTGAAATTTTAGTCAACATATATTTCATACTTATGAATCATTTGAACATTATCAGTCAATTTAAAAGCAAAATTATTTTCAAAATTAGTGATCTGCCAGCCATTTAATTTTAAATTAGAAACACTGGAAGAAAATTCAAGAAAATATTTATAACAGTCAGTTGGACTTTTATTGGGTAACTCAAAAACATATAATGCCCTTTTTTGTTGGATTATAGCAGCTGATTGTCATGGTGCTGCTTCATTGGTGGTGGAAGATGCAACACCTTCTACTGGAAGATTTTCTGAGGTAATAGAAGCAGGAACCAAGGTGCGTTTATTATCATGGGTGTGATAGCAATCCTTGGTAATCCTCGCTGAAAAATGAACAATCTCTTGTTTTCAATTTGCTTTTTCAATGAAGCATCGACAACCCGAATCTTTTGTGATGATTACAACAAGCTTATTTCTCCATGATGTTTCGAACTCTCCATCCCCAGCTGGAACTTTAAACAATGATATACCCTTATACTTAACCCTTCGTGAGACTGAGCAGCCATAAATGGAACAATTATCGCCAGGCACATTGACAAAATAAAATAAAACCTTCTTTATTTTCATAGAACTTAGCTGAAAACATATAGCAAAATCCGCCATTTTGAACTAGTTGAGCATGTAGGAAATTAGGTTCAAATAATAAAACCGCAACATTAAGATAAAAAAATGGCGCATTTGTGTGTTTCCGGATCTCTTTTCTTATGACTGTGTTTAAAGGTGTTCCGTTTTAACGAATTTCTATAGCTCCATTTGAATCAGAACATGTAAGAGGTGTTCATATGGAAGCGAGCTGGCCCGGTTAACCGTGCTGGCTCGGTTAGCCGAGATGAATTTTACCTCGCGTTCATATGTGGTATTTTCATCCCGGCAAGCCGAGATGGACAGTTTGTTTACATCACGTGATCACAACGTTTTTGATCACAACACAAAGATTATTTTGATTTCTTTTGATTTCTAGAATCAAACATGCGTTCTAGTCAAAAATCAATCCCGCCTAACCTGGAAACTTCATATGAGTAGCGAGCCAGCTTGCCTAGCTGAGATTATATTATCATATGAACACACAGATGTTTTTATGAGGTTTTCTTAAGAATAGCGAGATCTCGCCCAAGCGAGACAGCTCGATCAACCAAGCCAGCTCGCCTCCATATGAGCACCACCTTAGTGATCTAAAGCGGTTAGTCAAAAAATAATACATACAAAAACCATTCATGAAAAATGTTATACAAAGGTAAACTTGCGTTTATATACTTTTGCATTTTGTTGTTATTTTTTTTCCAAATTTCAAATATTTACGTTCAAAGATAATATTAGCACTGCGCTGCGAGCAAAACATTTTTATCGTCTTTGAATTCTCCATCAGTTACGGTATGCATCAAACGTTGACAGGATCCACATAGATGCACCATATTTGACCGAGAGTCCCGCACGAAGGTTGCAAGAACTTGTTATATTTCCCTGTGATGATGGGAAATGTATTGCGAAGGGTTTTTCTTCTTCATTGGCATGTCCCAACTTTTCCGGGGCGTATAAAGGGCGGGAAATTTAGCAAAAATTTGAATATCAGCATCTCCCTAGTCATTAATGGTTCACGGGTAACGTTACAATTTGGGTAAATTTGGTACTGGTATATTATCCCTAACATCTCTTTAATAAAACATCGCTATGCCACAAACTTGCCAAATTGTATCAGTTCTAGAAGTATTTCAACACTGAAGTAATTTGTTTTGAACACACCCGTTGTTTACGTCATAATTTGGGTAAATAGGTACTGGGAGTTTATTCTTGATATCTCAAACAAAACACCCTCATGCCACCAAACTTTACGGGTAGCATCAGTTCTAAAATGTCCTTTGACAATGAAAAATAGACTCAAAATTTTATTTATCAGCCAAATAAGCTCCCAAGCCACCAAAGCCACAAAATTTGGCAAGTCACCCGATATACCAAAGAACTTTGATAATATAGTAAAATGTTTGTGGCCAGACCTATTGATGACGTCACGATTTGGGTAAATTTTGACCTGGGCGTTTATCTTCAAGATCTCCACAACAAACCACCAAATTTGGCAGGTGACGTAATTTCCAGAAGTCTTTTGACAATCAAATAAAATTTTGTGACCGCGCTTATTGATGACATAATAACTAGGCACAATTGGGCAAAAAATTGAAAAGGCTCCAATTTTCTTGAAAATGTGCACTTTGAACAATTTGAAGGTGCTGATTTTAAATCTGGGGATCATTTCTCGAAATTTACCCAAAAACGGGGGTTCGAACCCATATTTAGGTCAAAAATTATCAATGCTCAGTTTTCCTTGAACATTTGCACCTGCTATAACAATTTAAGGTTGCTGATTTCATATCAGGGAGCCATTTTTCAACTATTAACCAAAAATGGAAGTGCGAACCCATATTTTGGGCAAAATTTAGCAATACTCCCTTTTCCTTAACATTTGCACCTACAATGATTCGAGGTTGCTGATTTAAATTCTGGAGGGTGTTTTTCAAAATTTGGCCTTAAATTTGGCCTAAAACGGGAGTTCAAACCCATATTTCGGCAAAAAATAGCAATGCTCCGTTTTTCTTGAAAATTTGAACAATGAATAATTCGTGAGTACTGATTTCGAATTTTTTTAAATTTCAACCGGAAGACGGGTTTGGATCCTAATGATGTCAAAAATATGAAATAATTTTGTTTCTCTTGGAAAATTCACTTCGTAATCAAGTAGTAGAAAGTCTACTGCCCGCTTGGGGCAGACGTTTTTTCGAGTTTTTTTGTTATGATGGGGAGCATGTTTGCAATGTACAGTACCAACGAACTGTTAGCTTTTATCAGCGTTATTATATCAACTAAAATTGTTGATACCTCGTGAAAGAGTCATCGTAACACCATTATTTGACGGGTGCCATATTTCATTGAAGGTCTTTATCCCAAATGCATAATTTTAAAACACACTCATTGGTGGCGTCACAATATGGATAAATTTGGTACTGGACGCTATCCTTAAAATCTACACAACAAAGCATTGTTAAGCCATCAATTAGCAGGTGGCATCAGTTTCAGAAGACCTTTGACAATGAAGCAAAATTTTGTGGCAAAAACTAATGATGACGCGATAAAAAAAGCCCAAAATGGTGCGTTTTTTTTGAAAATTTGCGCCTAGAACAATGTACAATTCAGACAGAGTCCCGCCATTACAACCATGGTCATTATACATTGAGAAAAGTGCGCGGAATGGAAGAACTAAAAATTCCAAATATTTGGAAATCTTATTTTATGTGTAAGAATGTTAAGAATCAAACTTCTTTAGTTCACTTTTTTAGTTTACCAAAGTTTAGAAAATGGGGTACCAAGCTCTCTTGTATCTGGTACAACGGTCAGGTAAGATGCTAAACGCGTGATAATAAAAATCGACCACCATTGAACCAGGGCACGAGATTGAGCACCCTTGCAATCAAATGTTTTGTGGTTCTTGCGCTGTCTCCGTTCATTTTAGAACAATTTTGCTGAACGCCAGTCGGTATAAAACGCAAATTGCATGCCATACTTTACTTACATGACTTTCATGACAACCGTCCTATCCAAAGAAACGCTAAAATACCCCGGATTCTCATTTATTGTGACCATGGTTGTAGACAATCATGCGCCAGAATTTTAGTACATTTACTCTATTTTCTTAGCGGAAAGGCTAAGTTACCATAAACTATTTCTACGATGTAACGAATAAATAATAGAGAGATGAGAAAAATGAGTGTAATCACATGAAAAGTGGACGTTGGTCAGCTATAACTCTCCACGTTTTTGTAACTCTTCATGATTCGTAACTCTCCATTCAGCCATTTTGATTGTGCAATAAGTATTACTGTATAGAACGGCGAAATATTTTTTTTTTTTGGCCAACACCTGGCTTACAGATTTTAAAGACAAATCAAGCACCAGGCCAACCTAAGATAAAATGTTGGAATTTGAAATTGCGAAGAACTGAGAAATCTGAAGTTATACGCTGAAAGGGGAAGAAACACAATAAGGAAACCCAATAAAGAGTCGTATTATATTGACCTTATCGATGATAAAGTTTAATTGAAGTATAGATAGCTTATAAACTAAAGTGCAAAAACTGTTCAAATTACTGTGCTAAAAACTGTGCAGAAATTTTCTTTAAACTAAGAAACAAGAAAATTTTTGAAAACAAGGGTAGTGATATCTCAAAGATAAATATATACACACAATATATGTTAATAAAAATATAAATTGATAGATATTGGTACTGTGAGTATTTGGGCCCCAGCAACTAGCAATTTTTTGAGTTTTTCAAACCATGGGCAAAATTTCAGTGGAACGTCCCAGATAATCCCGAAGTTTCTAACTTTCTGAAACTCTGAAATTACTTCACAATTGAATTGAATCTTTATTCACACAATAATAGTTACAAAACCCATTGTAAAAGCAAAACAAAAAATATCTGCAAAAGTCAGCATTTTTGCTTACTTTGGCGCTCTGAAATTTATCAAAAAAAAATTCACACAAAATGTTTACCACATGCTTCAAAAAACACAGAATTAATAAAGATCGTTTCGCTCAAAAGTTGTTAGTATATTGAGCTAAACCATGATATTCAAAGAACATTACACGTTTTTTTTACAAGAAACACACTTTTTGACTTCAGCCTGGGTGTTTCTTAACTTTTAGTAAACTGCACTCATAAATGCTTCTTAAATATTCCTTAAAAAGTTATTAGTTTTCTCTGAAAAGTTCATGATTTGTTTATATTGCCTCAAAAACGTTTTTTGTATAGTATTTTTCCGCTGGTGTTTCTTAACCCTATTTGAATTGTGGGGGACCATTTGGTACGCCCCGTTGATTTTTTGTACATACCTTTTTGTTAAATAATGCTAACATGCTGATTTTTTTTGTGACTTTTGCTAAAATTTAGTTAGGAACATTTTGTAAAAAAAATTTTGAATTTAGATTTACTCATCTTCATTATTAATTGATTTTTTCCAGGGGGTGTGCATTAAAAAAAATGAAACTTAAAATTGCATTCAAAATTTCTGTAAGGCGTCATTAATAAATTTATAAAATTGATGAAATTTTAAAGTTGCAAACTGAAATCTAATAAAGGAATTCTTAATGTAGGTTTGACAACCTTCCAATGATCTGATACCCGATATAGCTTTGTTAGCCTTAATTTAGGGATTTTGATGACGTCATCAATTGTTTTTCCCAAAATCAATTTGTTTTATCATGGACTACCTTCGTACAAAATTTCATGTTAATTCTATTTCTCGTTCTTGAGATATATAGGGGAATGGTCCAAATGGTCCCCCAAAATCTGGGGGCCCTTAAAAGCCCAGTTTAAATAGGGTTAAATATTTCTTAACCTTTGCAAAATCTCAGCCTCATGTTTCTTATAAAAATGTTTCTTATAAAAAAATACGTGTAATTGGTGAACTAAAGAAATAATGTCGTTAAAGATGGTATGCACCACTGAAGAACATTTGCTGTAAGCAAATTGAATTTAATTCGTGCCGTGTGCATAAATAAATTTGGCGACCCAGCTTCAAGTGCATTGAGTGCAAGTGCGTTGGTTGCTCCCTACAACTGGCATGAAGGAAGCATGACACTGTTTTCATTCGAACATGTCTCCAGAACAGCCTCCAGAAAAGTCCCCATCACCAGAAAAGTCCCCATCACCAGAAAAGTCCCCATCACCAAATGATTTAATTGATGCTAAAAACGCAAAATCAAGAATCATGATTAATCCTAGGAACTTCACTCGTCCCCATCGCTACTCATCTATGACAACGGTGGAAAAGACAGAAGGAGATCAAGTATGCCAAGAATTCCTTTTTATAATTGAAATTACTATTGTTAGGCTTTTATTTATTTGTTCTTTTATATGTTAACCTTAAGTAAATCGATAATATAATAATGTAAATAAATGTTTAAGTCATTTTTTTCCTTTATTTGTTTGTTGATTGTTTTTCATCCTTTCTTATGGCCACGTATGGCATTTTTAGGAGATGGTATACTGACATCTTTGCTTTTTTTCCCGCGGGTGTCTTTCAACTTCAATAACTTTCCAACCAGAGAACCAATGGGGCTGAAACTCACAGTACCTTCCTAACTTTTATTTGTAATCATTGTGGTGAATTTTTTTTTGTATTCGTCCGCCATTTTGAATTATGACGTCATTTTTTGATTTTTTCTTGATTTTAAAGTAATAATATTTTTTGGTTTTCAAATTTTATGAGTTTTTTCGAATGTTGAATGCTATAAAACATAAGTTTGCTCAATTCTATAATCTTTTTCAAAGTTGGCATGCATTTTGCTGACGTCAGCACATTAAAATATCGATTTTTTGAAAAAAGCGATTTTACCAAAGTCTATAATGACGTCACCAAATTTTTTGATGACGTCATCATTATTTAACCACGTGACCTAATTCAAA